>JACXGI010000901.1:82085-110991 GCA_016801175.1 Esox masquinongy
CACACACACACACACACACACACACACACACACACACACACACACACACACACACACGTCAGGAAAAGCTCCACTAATATTTCAATGGAACTAGCTTCTCTGAATATTATGGGTGTGAGACAACATTTTCTGACTGATCCAAGGACCTTTGTATGGGCTTGTCATTTCCAAGTCAAGAATATAACTGTGGAGTTAGTCTGAGAGGACAACCAAATTTCATACAATATATTGTAGCCAGTTATCTACCACAATGTCTGTGATTAGACAGAAAGCCCAAATTGGATATTTTTTCCACAAATTGTTATTTAGACTAAACAGGGAAACTGTGAAATGTGATGAACAGATCAATTAGTGGAGAAAATATCAGAATAAGGTCGCCTGCTTAAAAGTCAAAGATCTTGCATGAAGGTCTGTTTTGGAGTATGATCCACTTAAGTTCAGAAACCATGTGCATGTGTCAGAGGAAGACAGATCTTTTACAGTATTTATGGGTACTATGATTAGGTGAGGAAATGAGTATTGAAACACTGCAAGAGATGTCTTCTGGTTTCTCTTGTTTCACATGATCCTCCCTTCCCTGCTCTGTGTAAACTACAGTATGCCTAAAATGTCTCATCCCATGACTAACCTACTTTGTCCCAGGCTGTTGTGATGTTCCACAGGGGGTGTCAACCATTTGACCTAGCGGGCTGTGAAACAATCCTTGAATGCCGAGCCAGGCAATGGACCATAGAGTTGCAACCTTAAGCGATACTGCAATCTTTGCACCTGGGTGCAGGAACCGTAAAACATTATTTGAAATACTCTTGGTAAAATAGAGTTACTATAATTATGTTTGGCTTATTTGTATGAAAAAGCTTAGTCTGAGAGTTTCTACCATTGAAAAGGAATGATGTTGTGTTTGCATATGCTAACTCCCTTATCCACCTTCACGCCAACACTATCCTTTACACAAATGTCCTGTCACCGAACACTGTGCTGTCCACTATACAACATAGCTTCAATAACGTACAACAAAACTTGACCTCCATTTACTCCTTATTACCAAAAAATAAGATGTATCTTCTTACAACTGAACTTGTCCACCCCTGAACTGGACTGAACTAAAGTATCTCAACAAGTCCTTTTTTGGTAAACATCGTACCTATATCAGCTCACCTCTTAACATCTACTGCCTCAATATTAGTTCCCTGCCTCCAATGGCTGATATTAATTGCAAAAGATCCTAAAACTTTACATTTGTCTCACCTGTTCAAAATTGATCAACACAAGCTGTTATCTGATCTGAACCTGTTGAATCCCCCAAAACCTATCTGTATATTTTGTGCAAATTCGTGTTTATTTGTCCATTTTCTATACAGTTCCGTAAAAAAGTATGTCAGTCTGTTCCTGATTTCCTTTACTATTGCATATTTGTCACACTGAATGATTTCAGGTCTTCATACAAAATGTAAAATAAGACTAAGAGAACCAGAGTAAACACAAAATACAGTGTTTAAGTTATCATTTTATTTTTTGAATCAATTTTAATGATTCTGGCTGAATGGGATCATTCTAGTCTTTGTTTTAGTTTTGGTTCTTTGCTGGTTTGTGTAATATCCTTATTTGGAGTTCCTGTCCTTATTAACTGATTAGTCCATGTCGTTCAACTGTGTTTGCTCCCACCTGTTCTGTGTTGTCTCGTAAGTCCTTGTATTTAGCTCTATCGTTTGCTCAGTTCAATGTTGATTATTGCTGTATGTGGTCCTGGTTCTGGCCATGTTCTTGTTAGGAAGTTTATGGGTTCTGTTTGCCTGGCTGTGAGTTCAGTTTTGCATTGTGTATGCTGTTTAAGTACATTGGCTTTAACTCACCTGTTTTTTCCGGTCTGCCTGCATGTACTTCCTGATTACCCTAAAAATGTTGCAATTAACCCATTAACCAAATTCAATTGATCATTGGATTAAATTACAGCGGACAAACCCAGGCTTGATTACTCCTAGTCCTGTTCAATTTAAACATGACTATTATAGAGCCTCACCATCAATGTGAACTTGGCTAAAAGGTACCAAGGCTCTGGGACTCTAATGTACCACAGTGAGAGCCATTATCTCCAAATGGAGAAAACTTGGAACAGTGGTGAATTTTCCCAGGAATGGCTGGCTTACCAAAATTCCTCCAAACACCCTGGGCAACATCATAGGAACTGTAGGCCCCTCTAGCCTCAGCTAAGGTTAGAGTTCATGTCTCAATAAGAAAAGAGACTGGACAAAATTGGAATTCATGGGAGAATTGCAAGGTGCCAACCATTAACTAATAGAGCCATTAGTGCTAATCTCACATTTGCAAAAAAGCACATTGATGACCCAGAGTTGTCTGGGATAATATTGTGTGGACAGATGAGTTGAAAGTGGAACTTTTTGGAAGAAACGGATCCCGTTATGTCTGGCATAAGGCAAATACAGCATTTCACAATAAGAACACCATCCCAACAGGTGTGGGGATGCTTTGCTGCCTCAGGGCTTGGAAGACTTGCCATCATTGAAGGAAACTTGAATCTGGCTTTCTACCAGAACATTCTGAAGGAGAATGTCTGCTCATCAGTCCGTGGTCTGAAGCTGAAGCATAACTGGGTTTGTAGCAGGACAATGATCCTAAAAACAAGAGCAGGTCCACCTCAGAATGGCTCACATGAAACAAAATGAAGGTTTTGGAATTGCCTAGCCAAAGTTCTGACTTGAACCCTTTCAGGGTCTGATGCTGTGGAAGGACCTTAAATGAGCAGTTCCTGCTCGAAAACCTTCCAATGTCTGTGATTTACAGCAATTCTGCAAAAAACAGTGGGCCATGATTCCTCCACAGGTTGTCAAAGACTAATTTCCAGTTACTGGAAGCGTTTGGTTGCAGTTGTAGCTTCTAAAGGTGGTGCAAGCAGTTTACGTTCAGGGGGGCAATTACTTTTTCACACAGGGCCAGTTGGAGTTGGATAACTGTTTTCCTTAAATAAAGAAAATTATCATTTTAGCACTGCATTTTGTGTTTACTCTGGTTCTCTTGGTCTTATATTACATTTTGTATAAAGACCGGACACCATTCAGGGTGACAAATATGCAAAAACAGAACAAATCAGGAAGGGGGCAAAACAAATTTCACTGCACTGTACATAGTGTCTATTTGTTCATTTATAATTTTAGGAATGTATTGTTTTACAGAATTTATGGTCTGTTTATTGTCTTGTTTTGAAATGTAAAGCTTTTGGCCAGATTCATCATATCAAGTGAGAAGCGGTTCTCAATCAACCTGGGTAAATAAAGTTTAAATACATGTTTTTTATTTAGTGGACAAATGAGTCAATACTGCTATCTTAGGGAAAGGAGTATACTAAGCAACACCATAGGCAATCAGTATGCATGCAGCACCTCCACTAGAGTAATTGGATGACCCTCTCTAATTCACTTGGACATCGCTAACAAAGCAGACGAAAAACCCTTGAACCTCCAATGGACCTATTAGATGTAAAGCACATAAAAGTGGCATACTGTGCGCAGAAAGTAGAAAACACCAGAACAACACCACATAAGCTGTATGAGCCAAATAAGGTACACTGAACAAAAAATATGAACATAACATGCAACAGTTTCAAAGATGTTACTGGGTTAAACTTCATATAAGAGTATTGGCATGGATCAGAAAACCTGTAAGTATCTGATCTGACGGAAACCATGCAGATGGCAGCCGTGAGACAATTTCTGACAATTTGTGCGTAAATTCTTTGTCTGTGCAAATCCTCATTTTCAACAGCTGTCCAAGCGGCTGGTCTCAGACGATCCTGTGGGTGAAGAAGCCAGATGTGGAGGTCCTGGGCTGGTGGTCTTTGATTGTGATGCTGGAAGTACTGACAAACTCTCTAAAATAATGTTGCAGTTAGCTTAAGGTGGAAAAACAAAGATGAACTACTGTGGCCACAGACTCTCTAGTGTACATTCCTTCAGTCACCATGCCAATTGCATGCTCCCTCAATAATTGTGATATCTTTGGCATTGCATTGTGTAACAAAACTGCACATTTTATAGTGGCCTTTTATTGTCACTTGTACATGGTGCGTCTTTGTAATGATCATGCTGTTAAATCATCTTCTTGATGTATCACATCTTGATCTAACACACCTGCTCGACATACTACACCTTCTTGATATGCCACACCTTCTTGATACGCCACACCTTCTTGATATGCCACACCTTCTTGATATGCCACAACTTCTTGACATGCCACACCTATCAGGTGGACTGATTATGTTGGCAAAGAAGGAATGCTCACTAACAGGGATGTAATCAAATTACAGCCAAAGAAATAGGTTCTGGATGCACACGTCATGCCTCTCCATCAGACTGTAACCTATTTCAAACAGTTATGTTTGCTCTACATTAGATAGGCCAATATAGGCTGGATTTCAATTAAAAAAAGAATTTGAATAGCAGCAAATTAGCTTTCAAACTGCATATATCATTTTAGCCCATTGGCAAAATCTGTTGATTTAAAGAAAATTCCCTTTAAAACTACAATTTTCACACAAGCCCCCTACCCTAACTTTGTATCCTCCTCTAAACAATAGTTTTGAGGGAAATACTGAATTTACTACATAGGTATTAAATGTGTCAAACTGTTTGGGCATGCCAACCCCTTATCAAAGGTAAGGTCATTATTCCATGACTCCTAAACTGACGCACGTCATCAAAACGTTTATCTATATCCTATATCCTATCTAAGCTTTGATCTTTAACCTAAACCCAGCCTTTTACAGTTAGGCGCCAAATGACAAGAACAACACCACATTAGGTGTGACAGGTGGAAACACTTGGCCCTTGCCCAGACCCCCACCATCAGCCACACATGGTTCTCATTCCAGCCCCAGTTCCTTTAAATCCACACAAATGTGTCAAATATTTAAAAGTGGTCCATTCATTACTATATTACCATCAGATATTGCACAAAGGTTTGAGTATGTAAATGAACTAACCCTAAATACAGTACCTAATCTAAGTATATATTTTTTTAATTGCTAGGTGAACTTTTTGTTCATTATAAACAAAATGTTCGGTTCGATCTAACTGAAACGCTGTGGATTACAGCTTCTAAATTCCCCACACCTCCTCGTGCCTTTACTGATTAGTTATAAACCAATGGGGTTCAAACCCTGAATGCCGATATTCTGAAAGTCTAGTAAATGTCTTGTAAATCAGACATACATACATATATATATATATATATATATATATATATATATATATATATATTATAACAGAAAGGCACATGGCCAGTATACAACCCTCCCCGTGCCGTATTGATTAAATATACTGTAGGGCCTAAGCAGTCACGAATGCAACAAATGCAAACCCTACGCAGTGGGTTAAAATAAGAATCCGATATTGAATTATTGAGAAGTATATTCTATTTATAAAACCAATTGCCATAAATGACGTTCCGTGCCCGTAACAATTTCTTGTGATCTGCATTGTAGGAAGCAAACTTACTATTTCTGCAGAAAGAATAGTTCCTTTTCGGGTCTTCACGTAGCTTTTCAACTTCTCCAAGCAGCCCGCAGCAACATTGCCCTCCGTATCAGCCATTGCTAACTTGAATGTATAGCTTACCAGCTATTATAACGGCTGAATATTCCTCTAGCAAAGTTGCAGAACTCAGCTAAAAACGACTAGTGTTAATGTAACTAAATAAAGACAATTAGGTTTTTCGTCTCCAACTTAAGAGTCTTCGAAATGAGCGAGTAATGGCAGTTCCTTGCCTTTGGCAAAGTTAGTGAACAAGTGTTGATTCTTCAGAAATGACCTGCTTATAGGAGGGAATTGGTTTAGCTTCCAAAGACGAGGAAACGGGGCGTTGGCTTTGACTTTCTCTAGAAATGTAGGTGGCGAAGTGAAGGGCTTGGGGGCGAGGCTATTTGTGGTGGGATTGCGCGAACTGTGTCTGTGATGTCATTTATTATATTATTTTGGATACTTCGTTACAGGAAAAATAAAGGAGAACTACTAGTTTGAAAATTATTTTGCAGGGGTAGGGAACTAGATTCAGCCGCGGCTACATTTTTCACCTGGCAGATCAGAGACCGGAATATTATTATAATACTTCACACTGAGTTACCCTGAATGAACCAAGTCAAAATTAGATTTTATTTGAAAATAACATAAAATGTTGTAGCTAATACTTACTTTAGATTTTACAGCGCGACTCCACCATGTAAAAATCTTATGTAATCAAAAAGTTTACTTATTAAAACCGTTTTGTTAAAATTTCTTTTTTTTATAACAAAATTGAGAGGGGGGTGATCACTCCAGTTTTGTATTGCAACTAGCGTATATAACTTACGTTTTGTGGTCGGGAACCTGACAACACTCAGTTTGCTTTGGCAACTGTCGATTATGAGGGAGTTCTATTAACCCTGCCCGGGGTATAGACGGGATGCATAAAATAGATGAAGGCACGTGTAAACGTTGCTGATTTGGTTAGATTAAGGCCTTTTCACACTGGATTGTTCTAAACCCTGGACTATCTTAGCCCAAAGCTAAAACTGGCCCTGGGCTTGCTTAGCCTGTGTTCACACAGGAGTTTGTTAGCCCTGGGCTAAGACTTAACCCTAGGCTAAAGTGCAGTGTGAACACGACTTTAGTCACAAAATTACTCCGCAGAGGGTGTGCGCTGTTGGCTAGGTAGGCGAGTGTGCTACACGTTGAATGTTTATTGCATTCGTTTTTGAGCCATTTGCCCCAGCGAAATCGTCTAGAAAGTAATATGTGTAAGTATAATATATATGCATGTTTCTGGATTATGCACTATGCTGGCTTTTTGACAACGTGAACAAGCGATGCAGATTACGGTTTGACTTCAGAAAAGTGCTCATCCCCTAACGCTTTTGCCCGTATTCTGTACGTCACATGATTTTGACTGATGCCGCGACGTTCAGCGTAATGAAGCTGGCCAATTGAAAGCAGGCAACTACCTCTACCAAGTAGGCTATGACGCCCCCTTCTGGCAAAATGTGTTGTTTAATTTACGTCTCTATGCAGAATAGAATAAAGGTGTTGTTTATTGACTATTCGTTAGAGGGATTAAAAGGGCAATTTGCAGTTTTAACAATAACAATGTGTTCTTTGGGCTGTAGGGTAGACAGTGCAAGCACTTAAATTGTTTACACATGATGGAAATTGTTCACAAAATTTTGGAAACAAGAGCTATCATCCCATCAAGTGGCAAAAAAGCGGGACTGCATATCCCGATAATAGAAGTTGGTGACGTGTTTCTGCCACAGTGAGCTTAGAGCGCTACGGAACATAACCATCTACAAGACTGGAGACAGGCAAGACATTTAACCATCAACAGAATAATTTCAAGTTTATTTGATTTCGTTTCACTTGGATTCCATAGAATTAGAATACAATAGAATTCTGGACAATCTTGGATATTTCTTCCTTGAATTGTCTTAGTCAGTATCATGAATACTAATAAGAATACATCAGACACGAATAACACAGCACTATCCAAAGGCGTAGAGAGTATCACAAGACATCATTCACCACTAACAACAGAGTATACATATTTCATTGACCGTATTTATAAGAGCTACAGGGAGAGAGAGAGAGAGAGAGAGAGAGAGAGAGAGAGAAAGTGAGAAGAAAGAAGGAAAAAGAAAGAACACAGTGGAGGGGAGAACAGTGAGGTGCCTCCACATCACCTTATAAAAATGGATAAAAAAGATGAATGGATCCAAAACTGCATAATGTAATAACAAGAATGGAAACCAATGTTAGTTTCCATTGTGATGATAACTGTGGAAGAAAACCAAATTATTGAGACAAACCAGTACTGTTACCATTTGGCAGTATAGTTTCTCTTCTATCCAAACAGGGGATTGGCAGTTGGCAGATGAGCCTTGCCTACATTACCTTGTGTACTCCCCGTGCCTTGTGTAAGTTATAGCAGAGCAGTTTTGTCACCTTATGAGTCAAACATCCATCCTACTACATACAATTTTGTTACACTTCTTTTCCACTTGCTCTCCCTCTGTATTTTGTTCTAGGCTTAATAACTGCACATTGTTTCCAGATTTCTATTAAATATGACCTGCAATTACTTTTCAATATGACTGAAATAGTTTTCCTTCCCATTTTCTTTCTAATGTATTTTCTATGTTAGAATAGTCTGGAACATAGCCCCAAAATGCTGCGGTCGTATACAGGCCATAAACGATATTAATGCAGGTAGATCCCTGATTTGTCAACTTGCTTTTCTCTAGACCACTGATTGGCCAGCTCATTTTCCTTGGAAGATTACATCACATTCCATGGCCTTTTCCGAAAAGTCTGTTTTATGAAGTGTTTTTTCCCCATCTAATATATGCTAATGCCACAAATATATTGTAGGAATGAATCAACAATACTGCTTGGGTATGAGTTTACAGAATATAACCTTTTAAAAGTTAGAATTTCACAAGGCTGTTACTTTATGTCTAGGAGTTAGACTCCAAACCTTAGATGCAATTTTGAGAGTGAGCTGGTATGGGGAGATGACAGATGTGTTATCTTTAAAATAATATTAAGTTTATTAATTGGCCTATATTAATATGAAAAAAACGATTGTACTTACTTTCTATGGCTTGTGCATGGTCTTGATAATGGCACATTTTGTGCCACAGGGATTTAGTTAATGTAAATATATTCATGCATTTTAATCAGATGAGCAATAGAAATTGAGATTAAACATGATGACTAATTCTGTCTGATGACTCATCTGTAGACTAGATAAAAAGGTGATTGAAACTGTACAAGGTTCTGCACCAAATCTGTCAGATATATGATCTTTACATTCCAAACAAATAAAAACATTATCCACCCATAAATTCCCTGATTCACAACCTCAAATCATCTTTAAATAGGTGTTGATAGCACATTACATACAGCAACTTTTAAGAACAGCATAGTTTCAGCAAAATATAAATTGCTACCATGCTACCTAATTTTTCATTATCCTATATGCATTTTTGCCATGTTACATTTCAGTTTTTAAGAGATTATGTGGAATGTAAATAACCTACCATTGCTTATGTAATATTCTGATGGAAAATTATAAAAGACAACACAAGTTAGAATGAATGACACCAATATTAAATGAATCACTACTAACACCCCGTGATAATACATCTCTCATTCTTCTGTACTTTCTGAATTTATAATTCTTCTTTGGCTTCATCATTTGCCATCACATCTTGCCTCTTCTATCCTTTAAAATCACTCAGTAGTGGTAAACAAATAAAAAAGCACAATGAGAAAATAGAAAAGACATAACTCAAACATAACTAAAAATAAATAACGAAAAATGTCAAAAAGGACAGAAACAAATAGAATAAACACACACCATAAATATTAGAAAACAAGGAGGGTTGAACTTTGTGAGCTCCTAAACAGAACTGAAGTAAATACAGTTGAATAACTCTGTGCTCTACATTTGTTGTATAACAACTAATATGGAGTGCACAATTATTCACCTGTGTACAGATATTTATACATGAATATGTTGATATTTACACACCACAGACAACTACATTCTCCCAAGTTAAATATTACTACCATTATTGTCTTTCATTTAAGTGCTATTCCCTTATAAGACTGATTTTCATAGCTTTTAAAATTAATGTTTTGGTATTCAAGTTTTTCCTCGGATGATCAAACGGAGAGTCCCCTGTTGTCTTCTACAGTCAAATACATCACGAGAATAAACAACAGCATTTTACACGCAACGACCCAATTCCCCCTCACCAAATTAACCCTCTCCCAATGGACACAATGGATCTTGGGAAAGGACTAACTTCCTTTCCCAAGATCCTACCGTCCTCTATCCCTCCATCCCCCCCTCCCTCCGCTTGTCAACTCACAGATGCACAAACGGACAAACAGAGGGGTGTGGAATCGTGAGTGGTAATCGGGCACCACACTGTCAAATCATATGGTTGCCCTGGGAAGAGAGAGAGACATGGAGAGGTACAAAGTCACAGATAGTGACAGAGGGAAAGGTGGGAGAGAGAGAGAGACATGGAGAGGTAGAGAGCCACAGATAGTGACAGAGGGAAAAGGGGGGGAGAGACAGCGAGAGATTAAAAAATAATGTACACATAAAGTCTAATAAAATGTAATAAACAATGTTTTTCCCTCTAAATAAAGATATTATAAACCCTTTCTGTAACTCACAAGATTCCAGCTGCCATAGCATGGACCAGCTCACATCTGATTAGAGTAGGAGGTGGGCTGCTGTTCATATCCACCCTGCTGATAGTCTCCCTCGGTGTAGCCACCCTGGCTGTAGTCGGGCTGGTAGCCTCCCTGGGTGCCGGCATAGGCATCTCCCTGCTGTGCGTAACCTTCTTGCCCGTAACCGTCTTGGCCAAAGGACTCCGGGGCTGGGGCTTTTTCCTGGGAGGGTGCGTACGTGCCTCCGAAGGCCGCCAGCCAGCCAGTCTCCTTGAACACAAACCACAGGTCCCCACCCCACAGGACCAGGTTCAGGAAGCCGAATGCCTGAGAGGTGAAGCGGAACGAGATGAATTGGGGGTCAGTCTGTTGCAGTACAGTTTTTTTTTTTCCATCATACTATCAGCAGTCCGTGCCCACAGCATTACAAATCAATATGTGAACAACCTACCACAGATGTGTTGAGACCAGAGACGACAGGTTCGTGGATTTCCCGGCAGCGGTTCTCTGGTTCGTCACAAGCCTCTATCAGTAAAATGACCTTGTCAGGGTCGGTGGCTGCCTTCACGTCTGATAGACCCTTAGCCCAGGCAGAAGAAGCCACTAGCCAGAAGAAGGTGAACACACAGGTCACGGCGAAGTCCTGAGAATCGTCAAGTTATAAAGCATTAGAAACATACTCATCCTCATCAATGTCAAAATCTTTTACACAACCCTACTAGACTTCAAAACCCTTTAAAATGATAATGAAACATAATAAACCTCATCATTATTATCATCACAAGCATTACTGTGATCCTGGTAATCATTGCAGAGGTAGTGGAACATGGTATAAATGGAGTAGGCCTTCTAGATCCAAGAAGATTAAAAGACAAACTCACAATCTGTGCTCCCTTGCAGCCTTCACGGTATTTTTCCAGAATAAAGACGTACACAGAAAGGGCTGCCATGGAATAGAGGAAGGAGAAGACACCGATGGTTACAAAGAACTCAGCCGAGGATGAGTAGTCTCCAATCAGGAAGAGACGCTCAGGGGCTCCTCCCTTACAGGTTGGAGCATCGAAATACACCTGATGTAGCCTGGCAAGGACAAGAGACATACACAAAGACAATGGGAAGATTTTGGACAGAGACAGTGAGGACAGAGAAAGAGAGATGTCAAATTGAGTTAATATACTGTAGTGGACAGATTAATGTTCCGTCACTGACATTTGCAGCCCAGTGAAAGTGCACAAATGGCAGATGGACCATATTTGTGTGGGTTTGATGGGTTATGCGTGATTGAATGGGTATACTGACCTGAATGGATATTCAAACTCCACCTCAATGCTCAGGTCACTCTCAGAACGGTTTTTACATTCCACACTCATCTTGAACATGCCGGAGTAGCTGCCACATGTCGAGAAAGCAAAGATAGCAAATATCTGAAAGACAGAGGGAGCAAGGGAGTGAGGAAGAGAGGACAATTAGACAGAAGGGTAGAAAGGAAGTGAAAGCGAAGGAGAGCGAAACAGAGTAGTGAGATCAAAGGAATAAGGAACAAAGACATTGTGGGGAGAAGCAAAATACATCATTCAACTGCACCTATGTTAAAATGACTCTTCAGAGAGAACGGTTTGCCTAGGAATTGGCCTACTGGTAGCTCTAGTTTGATCTGAAATGGCTTTTCTATTAAATGAAAGCCCATGTAGTGTAATAAATGTCTACTGTTAGTGAAGAACCTGACATTGTGGTTTCCCCATCTGCTGGGTCTCCTTATCGCCAGTATTTCACCAGTATCACAGCAGGCTGCTGATAACAGCACACAGGGTGCAAATCAATGCAGCTATATTACCAGGTTACAGAGCTGTGACCGTTGCCATGGCTACTTCGACAAAGTTGCATAAAGAAAATACAAGATGTGTAAAACAACACGACTGGTTGATAATGGGATGAACATGTTGTACTGCAGAGGTTCTGAGCTTGTCTGCGTACCAGGTTAGACTACTGTACTGTGAACTACCGCTTATGCCCTTGCGCGCCTGCCTCCTATATGCGAGAGTGCACACAAACACTCTCACACACAGATTAGATAGACTATTTTTACCACATCCCCCCTTCCCTGTAGGCCAGATCCGATTGGATAGAAAATCCGGCTGTTAATCTGACTGAGGTGCTCCACCATCTGTCACTGAAGGAAGCTGCACAGGGCTACATGTACACAGACCGGCTGAGACAAGTGGGTAGGTGACATGGTTGACGTGTTACGCTCGACACGCTCCCTTGTCAACCACAAAACTGCAGCAGAAGAATTTGCGAACCTGATTTACACTATGATGTGACTCTATGAAATGCTTCTTTTGAAAAATAATATTTAAAAAAATGAGTTTAAAACAACAGTTCCGTTTACAGGTTTACCATAAAATGAGGGAACAGGTAAATCATTATGATCTTCAGGAACATTACCAGTCTTTACAATGACAGTGAACATTTCAAGAAAGGTTTGGGCATGTCAAAATACATATAGTTGGACACTTCATCAAGTCTTCATTCCTATAGAAAAAATGTTTTATTTAAGATAAACTAGGGAAGGAGGAACTTAAATACGGGCAGTGATGAGGAACACAGATGAGGGCAATAACAATAAACAGGTGTCCAAATGAGAGAGAGAGGGTGTGGGCAGCCCAGTCCAGACGTGGCAGCTGCCAATCCCGGAGCTCCGCCGAAACCTACAGAGCCGTGGAAGGGGGGCTCTATAGGCAAAAAAGAACAGCCGGCCCCGAAAACAGGAAAAGAAAGGAAGGAACAGCAGAGACAGCCCCTCGGAACCGACTGGGCAGTGTGGCAGAACAGGACTTCAGTTACACTTATCTTCTCCGAACAACTGCTGGGGCTGATGGTCTTCTCCGTACTCCCATATCTGCCTCCGTGGGGGTTCTGCCTCGGCGCCAGAAAGCTGTGGGCACTCCCCGGGACCAAAGTACCTGGTTGCTGCACCCACCACCATACCCCCCCCCAAAAAAAACAGTCACTTGCCCCCTCATCAAACAGTCACTTGCCCCCTCTGCCAAGCCCTCCGTTCTGCCACTGTGTCCTTTTGTTGTGGTCGTTGTTCTGTAACGTTGTAGGTCTGAGGCAGGACACAGGTGCAGGGAGAACTGAGGACTTTTAATATAATAACTAAGTGGTAAAAAATCGAAAACAAGACAGGAACAGAACAACATTAAAGAAGGAAAAAATTCTAAAACAAGATACACGAGGGAGGGAGGAACTTAAATTGGGACAGTGTTAAGGAACACAGATGACGGCAATAGCAGCAAACAGGTGTCCATGCTCCAACTGAGGGAGAGAGTGCTTTGGATCACTATTCCTTCTTGCCAGGCGGTGACAGCAGTAACAGGCACCTTTTTATATGAAGGCTTTTAATATTCTATATTGATGCACAAATCATAATATATAACATCAGAGGCATGCAAAATACGTACAACCCAAGAGGTCATATCTGATTTCTCAACATGGCTTCATGAAGCGTTTAAATAAAAAATGATTCATCTCATACAATGAGGGAAAAATTAATTTGATCCCCTGCTGATTTTGTACGTTTGCCCACTGACAAAAAAATTATCAGTCTATAATTTTAATGGTAGGTTTATTTGAACAGTGAGAGACAGAATAACAACAAAAAAATCCAGAAAAACACGTCAAAAATGTTATAAATTGATTTGCATTTTAATGAGTGAAATAAGTATTCGACCCCTCTGCAAAACATGACTTAGTACTTGGTGGAAAAACCCTTGTTGGCAATCACAGAGGTCAGACGTTTCTTGTAGTTGGCCACCAGGTTTGCACACATCTCAGGAGGGATTTTGTCCCACTCCTCTTTGCAGATCTTCTCTAAGTCATTAAGGTTTCGGGGCTGACGTTTGGCAACTCGAACCATCAGCTCACTCCACATATTTTCTATGGGACTAGGGTCTGGAGACTGGCTAGACCACTCCAGGACCCTAATGTGCGTCTTCTTGAGCCACTCCTTTGTTGCCTTGGCCGTGTGTTTTGGGTCATTGTCATGCTGGAATACCCATCCACGACCCAATTTCAATGCCCTGGCTGAGGGAAGGAGGTTCTCACCCAAGATTTGACGGTACATCGTCCCGTCCATCGTCCCTTTGATGCGGTGAAGTTGTCCTGTCCCCTTAGCAGAAAAACACCCCCAAAACATAATGTTTCCACTTCCATGTTTGACAGTGGGGATCTTGGGGTCATAGGCAGCATTCCTCCTCCTCCAAACACGGCGAGTTGAGTTGATGCCAAAGAGCTCGATTTTGGTCTCATCTGACCACAACACATTCACCCAGTTCTCCTCTGAATCATTCAGATGTTCATTGGCAAACTTCAGACGGTCCTGTACGTGTGCTTTCTTGAGCAGGGGGACCTTGCGGGCGCTGCAGGATTTCAGTCCTTCACGGCGTAGTGTGTTACCAGTTGTTTTCTTGGTGACTATGGTCCCGGCTGCCTTGAGATCATTGACAAGATCCTTCCGTGTATTTCTGGGCTGATTCCTCACCGTTCTCATGATCATTTCAACTCCACGAGGTGAGATCTTGCATGGAGCCCCAGAGCGAGGGAGATTGACAGTTCTTTTGTGTTTCTTCCATTTGCGAATTATCGCACCAACTGTTGTCACCTTCTCACCAAGCTGCTTGGCAATGGTCTTGTAGCCCATTCCAGCCTTGTGTAGGTCTACAATCTTGTCCCTAACATCCTTGGACAGCTCTTTGGTCTTGGCCATGGTGGAGAGTTTGGAATCTTATTGATTGATTGCTTCTGTGGATAGGTGTCTTTTATACAGGTCACAAACTGAGATTAGGAGCACTCCCTTTAAGAGTGTGTTCCTAATCTCAGCTCGTTATCTGTATAAAAGACACCTGGGAGCCAGAAATCTTTCTGATTGAGAGGGGATCAAATACTTATTTCACTCATTAAAATGCAAATCAATTTATAAAATTTTTGACATGCGTTTTTCTGGATTTTTTTGTTGTTATTCTGTCTCTCACTGTTCAAATAAACCTACTATTAAAATTATAGACTGATAATTTCTTTGTCAGTGGGCAAACGTACAAAATCAGCAGGGGATCAAATAATTTTTTCCCTCACTGTATGAGATCTGTCTATATTTAAATGCTTCATGAAGCCATGTTGAGAAATCAGATATGACCTCTTGGGTTGTACGTATTTTGCATGCCTTTGATGTCATATATTATGATTTGTGCATCAATATAGAATATTAAAAGCCTTCCTATAAAAAGGTGCCTGTTACTGCTGTCACCTCCTGGCAAGAAGGAATAGTGATCCAAAGCACTCTCTCCCTTAGTTAAAATTATAGACTGATCACTTCTTTGTCAGTGGGCAAACGTACAAAATCAGCAGGGGATCAAATAATTTTTTCCCTCACTGTACATAAGCTCTTGGCATGATATTATACACTGTTCTGTGTTTCATCTCCCTCTATAGAACAACAAAGTCACAGCACCTCCTCCTCTGTGGGTCGTTAACAGGTTTTAATAACTACTGGGGAGGAGAGTGAGGGGATGAGGGTGATAATGAAAAACAAAACAGATTGGATATAAGCATGCATGAAAGGTTGAAGGAGGAATAGAAAAACAAATACAAATGCAATCATCTCTGACATGGAAATGATTATCTTTTTTATTTACATTTCAAAGACACAGGACAGCAATTTGACATTACCCGTATAAACATCCAAGTCATCAATCTCAACAAACATTGAGAAGTACAAAAATCAAAAGGAAAGCTGCACTTACAAACATCTAAAACAACAAATTCAACATAAATTAACACGTACAAGACGCCAAATAAAGATTAATCAGACAGATATGTAAAGCAAGACAAACACCAACTGAACAATCCCCATACAAACATCCACATCCCAATTTTGCAAACACTGATGAATACAAGATTCCAAATATACACTACACTTGCAAATATCCAAAACAACAAACTCAACAACAAACAATAAAACAATGGAAAATAACAAAAACAAAGCTCAACAAACACATACATACTATGCCAATAAATGCATGCCACCACCCTTGCTCATGCCTTACAAGTTCAGTTAGTTACTAATGCTTTTGTGACTTTCCCATACTGCATGAAAATGTTTAAATACCAGCTTAGCGCTCATTTTATTGCCAAGTCAGACAAGACTGAAAACCACATACCTTAATTAAGGTAATGGACTATGTAATACATTAATTGATACAGAGGTATAAATAAATGTTGTTGGAGCACACTTGCCATAAACATGGATGTACATACAGTAGTCTGTATGCTCTCAGGCTAGTATGTCTGGTATAGTATGTATATGTAGCATGTATACTCTAACTACTATGTAGAGTACAGAATGCACTGTGTATGTATTACATAGTATGTATGTTCTCGAGCTTCTCCGCGTCTTTCTGCTGCACAGTTTGGCAGGAACTCACAGTGTGGTGGAACAGCTTCAACCAATCACACCTCTTCCAAGCCCAGGGCAGGGGAACAGAGAGCCCTGGCAATGAGTCTACCAAGCCTTAGCAGATACTCTGCTTCTCATGAAGTGCACTGTCCTACAGTCAGCAGTTTTGATGATAAAAACCTGGACCCACTTCTGGACCAGAGTAGCACAGATATGAACTATACATTATTAGAAATTGAATAGATCGATTTGAAGTCCAGCATTGACAACTTGATCTCGTAGTCCGCAAATGGTCTTACAGTACAACTGTAAGAGAGCAGTTAACAGTAAATTGCAGTTGAGTAAGCGAGTAAGATTAAAATAACGGTGATTCTCAAGCTTAACCAGAAATGTTTTTTACAGTACTTCTTTCAGCTATAGGATAACAATTTCTTTGGATTCTAGAGAGGACTCTGCTTTTTCAGGTAAAACATTTTGGTTCCTGGTGGAACTCTTTTGTGTTCCATGTTCAGCCCTTCCGGTAGAGTGTCCTACAACCAAAAGGGTTCTCCCTGGAAATAAGGAAAACTGGTTGTTCTACAGTAACAGCTGAGAAACCCCTTGGGAAGCCTTTTTACAGAGAGTGTGGAAAACACTGTGGTTTACAACTTTCTCTACAGCATTAGTTTCATTTGGGGAGATTTTGATGTCTCGCATCATCCATCAAACTAGGCTTTGTCAGCACACAGCTCCCACAAGAGAGCACAACAGCAATAAGTCATCCTCACACACACCCACTGAAACACACATACACCCTCTCTCGCGCACATACACTCTTTTCTCAGTCTCTTTCTTTCTCTCTGTCTTACACACTAACAGAAACACAAAACAACAGGGCAACCATTGCCAAAGCAGAAACATATATAAAATACATGCACGTAGTTGTATCTGGTGTACAATAATTGGTCATTTCTCTCTTGGTCCCACACAGGGCTTTACCCTGGGCCTGCTGACCTCCGCAGATTAATAATTTAAAAAAAAACAAATCCATGTGACTTTCCAATCCCTCAAATATCATGTACACACAGAGGAACAATAAGAGGAAAATTTAAATTATGTACTGAGGATGTAATGCCATATTTATCAACTCTTCATTAAATGTATTGTAATGCAAATAGTAACATATGTAAGTAGTGTGGTCATGGTCACAATAAATTATTGTGGGATAAGCAACAAATGAGTCTCAGTAGTTCAGATGCTTTGGTTTTCCTTCTCAGGTTCAGACAGCTTCTTAACAATTCATTGTTGATTTATAGACACAGATAAAATGAACTGACAAAAGTCATAGTTATTTATAAAAGCAAATAAAAGAGCAAAACCAATTTTAATGACATTAACTGTTCCCGGCAGGAATTTTGTTCTCCAAAATCATTTGTTTCTTTTAATTTTAACTTCGTCCATCAGCAAACATTCGGCTTTAAATAGTGAATAAGAATACTGCATGTTATAGCATATCACCACCAGGGCATAGCTTACATGTGCACATTTATTTTGGGATATTGCAAATATGACCATTTCAATCATGATGGTGAAAATAAACAATAAATCGTTTTGTGTAATAATGAAACTCTAACTAAAGCAGGTCACAGAGTTTGAACATTTTCAACACAGCATCCATTTGTAAATGAAAGGCATCTGACACAAGCAAACAAAGTATTTGAATATGATGTGTAGGAGGCTTTAGTCTTGGGAGCTCTAGTTTCTGAAAAATATTTGTTAGTTCTACTGTAAAGACTTTAGTTCTGAGTTTCTGAAATATTAGTTAGTTCTACTGTAAAGACTAATTCTGGGTTTCTGAAATATACATTAGTTCTAATGTAAAGACATTAGTTCTGGGTTTCCGAAATATTTGTTAGTTCTACTGTGGAGACTTTAGTTCTGGGTTTCTGAAATATTAGTTCTACTGTAAAGACTTTAGTTCTGGGCTTCTGAAATATGAGTTAGTTCTACAGCAAAGACTTTAGTTCTGGGTTTCTGAAATATTAGTTAGTTCTACAGTAAAGACTTTAGTTCTGGGTTTCTGAACTTTTAGTTAGTTCTACTGTAAAGGCTTTAGTTCTGGGTTTCTGAATATATTACTTAGTTCTACAGCAAAGACTTTAGTTCTGGGTTTCTGAAATATTAGTTAGTTCTACTGTAAAGACTTTTTAGTTCTGGGTTTCTGAAATATTAGTTAGGACTACTGTAAAGAGTTTAGGTTTAGTTAAAAATGTAAGTACAAGGTTTCTTTGTTGCATCCTGAAACATCTCGACAGACATAGTTAGCCAACATGTTTGTCAGCTTCCTTCCTGCGTGTACACAGCATGCAAAAATCCTGAGAGAGAAACATGCACAGATCTGGTGGGCTGTACTCGGCCCAGACGCAGGCAGATGCAGGCCTTTATCATGGCTTGTGATTCATGTGCTCTGGCCTTCTGGCTGAGGGCTGCTGCATCCATGCAAGTTTTTTAAAACTATGTGACTCAGGAATGTAGCAGTGTGAAGTTGAAGCACAGTGGTGCTCTGGGGGAAAGGACTACACACAAAGTCATGCTGTCAGATAGATCCTATCAGCCATTGCCACCCTGCGTTGATCTGCACCACTGTCAATTATGGTAAAACATTTCTTTGGTTATCTTTCATTAAAATCCTGATGTTGTTTTTGTATGTAGGCTTATGTGCCTTCGAATTAAGGAGTCCTATGAAAACATTCACGGGTCAAATGTCCCGTACATCTAAGATAATAGATCACTTATGAATATGGATGTCCATACACATCTGTGCACTGTTTTTGGAAATGTACTGGATGTGCGCAGTGATTTTCATCGTTGTACACATCTGAACACAAACATAGTATTTTATGAAATATGTATGAATGTGTGAATGTGTGTGGAGTTCCACACCCCAGCACTTGATGAGTGCTCATTACTTTTACTATTAACTTCCTGAGTGAGCACATACATTGATTGTTGAGTGACACTGTGGGTATGTGTCTGAATGGGTCAGTTGTGAGTAAGCGTGTCTTGTAAGCGTGTGTGTGTGTGCGTGTGTGCGTGCGTGCGTGTGTGTGTTTATATAGACTGCGTGCACAATTATTAGGCAAATCGTATTCCTTAAGATTTATTTTATTGTTGAACAAATACAATGCTCTCAGTCAATTCAAAATATAATTGAACCTCAAACCTGAATGTTTAACAAAGGAAAAGTGAGTTTTGATTGTTCTCAGGGGAATATATAAGAGTGCAGAATTATTAGGCAACAATTGGTGTGCAGAATTATTAGGCATTTAATTAAAAAAATAATTTTGTGTTCATTCTCAATTTTTAAAGTAAGTGTAACAAATAAGTAACACAAAATGACAATTAATTAAAATGTTTCAAAAATATTTCAAAAATATTCAGTGACCAATATAACCACCCTTCTTTTCAATAACTGCCATGAGCCTTCCATCCATAGAGTCTGTCAGTTTCTTGATCTTCTTTACAATCAACTTTTGCTGAAGCAGCCACCACAGCCTCCTAAATCCTGTTCAAAGAGGTATATTGTCTTCCCTGACTGTAAATCTCACGTTTCAGAAGGGCCCACAAATTCTCAATAGGATTTAAGTCAGAAGAGGAAGGGGGCCAGGTCATTATTCGAGCATCTTTGTGGCCCTTGCTGGCTAGCCAAGCAGTGGAGTACTTGGATGCATGAGATGGAGCATTGTCCTGCATGAAGATCATGGCCTTCTTGAATGCTGAGGACTTCTTCCTGTACCACTGTTTGAAGAAAGTATCTTCCAGAAACTGGGAGTAGGTTTGGGAGTTGAGTTTCAGTCCATCTTTAACCCGAAAAGGTCCAACTACCTCATCCTTACTGATAGCAACCCATACTAATACCCCTCCTCCACCTTGCTGGTGCCTGACTGAAGTGGTGCAGAGTGTCCATTAGTGATCCAGCCACGGGCCCATTCATCTGGTCCATCAAGAGTCACTCTCATTTCATCTGAACATAAAACCTTTGAAAAATCTGTCTTCAGGTATTTCTTTGCCCAATCTATACAGTACATTTCAAATCTTATTCAGTGATGGTCATGTTTCAGCCTTCTTGACCTTGGCCATGTCTCTGAGCACTTGACACCTTGTACTTCTGGACACTCCAGGTAGGTTGCAGTTCTGGAATATGATGGCACTGGAGGATAATGCATTCCTGGTAGCTTCATGTTTAATTCTTCTCATGTCTTTTGCAGTTAATTTGCGTCTTTTCTTCTCCATGCGTTTTTTGCACCCCAGTTGACTATTCGCAACTAAACCTTTGATTGTCCGGTGGTCACACCTCAATAGTTTAGCTATTTCAAGAGTGTTTCATCCATCTGAAAAGCATTTTACAATTTTTTACTTTTCAGTGTCAGTTAAATCTCTTTTTTGGCCCATTTTACCTGAGGTCATGAAGCTGCTTAATAATTATGCACACCTTGATATTAGGTGTTATTCACTGTTGCCACACCCTCCCTCATTACACCAATAAATTCTACCTGAAAATGATTCAATCCAATGAGCATTCAACTTTATATGGTTTGGAGTTAGAAAATGTGCATAGAAATAATGATAAGATCAGAATACTCACTTGCCTAATAATTGGGCACGCAGTGCATGTATTATATAGTACACAATATATTGTTGTTTTATCTAAATTATTACAACTGGTCATTTCTATTCAGTGAGAGTCATTGACACCCAGAACCTGGAACAATAAACGTTAGCAGAGGGGTAACACTGTTATTGATTTAAGAGAAAAAAATGTAATATGAAGTATGCAGAAACTTTGATTTCCATATATGAAGTAAATATTTTCACATTTGACTGTGGAATCTTTATATATTAACTATTACAATGCAGTGTGGTAACTTGGTCACAGAAACACAATAAACAAGCAAATTGCGCTGATGGCTTGTAACAGAGATTCAGGTTCAGAACCATGGAGAATAGAAACTGGAACGCGATTGAACGTTTCAGAACCCGTTTTCAGAAAGCGCCTCTTTCAGGTGTAGCTGCAACAACGTCAGTTGCAACTTCTACCATTAGTTTTTATCCTAGTTAATAATCATTTTCAATTTTCAATAGATGTAATTACAGAAAAAAAATATTTGGGGGATTAGCGCTAGGAGTGAGCAACTACACAACTCGTAAAAGCCCCTGCACTTTAATTCATGAGACTTGGTCGTTAGGTAGATAGCAGGGCTAAGCGCTAATGAGTTTTAGTATGGTTGACCAGATAGGCCTACACAACAAACTCCAGAGGAAACACAAATATTGGGGGCTATATGGTCTGACAGGAGTTTGTAAGAGCTACAAGATCATAATCGAATTACAGCAACATTGCGTAAACACGACCTCGAACTTTCAAGAGATGCCCGGGGGGGATGAAAAGAAAGCTGCGAGTGGAGGATGGGCAGTGTCACCCACCTCGCGCTGCATGTCTGTCGTCATGAGGCAAAGCTTCACATATAGCGTTGTGACCTCTGTGTGACAGAAGGACATGTTCTGACAAGCTACAAAGGGCAAAGCATGACTATGCCCCTGTGCTATAAGGGCATCATATTATCTATTCATGAAATATAACATTATATAGGTTAAAGTCCTACAGCCCTATCATATATACATTTAATGTGTATTGGTTGAAAACATCACAGTGATCTCTAGATTTTACGCATGAAATACACAATACCATTACATCCTTTCATTAGACTTCCAAACCCACGCATGCGCGCGGAATAGACGAGCACCCACTCACTATGACCTAGGTTCTCACAAACCAACTCATTTCTTAGGCCAAGTAATTAAATATCATATGAAAACAGGCTAACTTACCCATTGCAGGATTTTCATAAATCCCAAAGGCTGTTTGATTATGGTGAACTGCCCGGTGGCCACCAACTATAAAAACAGAAATCAACATGGTCTTCAGCTTCTAACACATTCAAACACAACCACAGGCCTTGTATGCAGAATCACACAAATCATCAGTCATCTGACAGACACGAATTATCTGTTGAATGTTTGTAGTATGTAGGGCTAAACATGCACTGTCAGCATATCTGTTGCTACCACACAATGTGCACCTGTCATTTCAATATATCTTTCAGGAGCGGTGGGGAGTGATATCATAATCTATCTAATGCTGCCATTTGTTCGCACTGTCCTCATAAAAGGCTAGTAGGCTAAATGACCATTATTTTTATACACTTGGTTTGCGACAGCCCGGGTGGCAATGCGCTGACATTGTTTTTTGAGACGCGGGAGAGACAGAACCAAAGAGAGGGGGAGAGGCTTTGCCAGCATTAGAATTAGACAAAGCTGCTTATCCCACTGTTTTCTCTGTTGGCCAACGATTGACAAAAAGCCCTCTGCTAGAAATATAGGAAGAAAGCAAATCTCGAATCTCCCGGACTGACCCCTTGTTAAGGAAATAATTTGTAAAGCCTTGCCAAGTGTGATTGAAAGCGACACGATAGTCGGACAGTAAAGCCGTCTGAGCAGCTCAAAAGCAAAGACCGCACTAAAGGTGTAGCAATCTATGCACCTAGGCTATAGGCTAAATGTCTTACTTAAAGGCTACCCATCAATCGATCTGCCGCCCGTCGTAAAATGATAGGTCTATAATAAAACGTTTTAGGGAGACACAAAACTTGTCATTTTGCGATATTGATAAAAGATTGTCCCTATTTCTCTATTTCCCATTTCTTATATGAACCCGATTTGCTCGCTACATGAGCTACATAGACTGAGAGAAAGACTCCCCAAAAAGATCCATCCATTCAATGATTCTGTTAGCACTAACTATGCAAAAAATCGGAATATATTTGTGTCCACATTTGAAATGACATGGGCAGGATCTGCTTTCTACATCCAATAGGCCTAGCTTTCACGTCAACTAATACCCTGAATGTGTTAAGCCTATTTGTCTGCGTATTTTAAATGCTGTTGAAAATATTTTGCGCAGGGTATCTTGATAAATTGTTCTGAGTTTTGGACCATGGTGTATTTTTGAGCTAACCGCTCCACTGCACCATTCTATGCTCTTGGAAAATGTGTTAAATCACATGATATCTATTATGCCTTCATTGCGGTGTTTTGCGCTCTATGCTCGCCAGTTAGTTTACATGAGTTGGAAACGCTGTATTCCAGTCTAACGGTCCGCGACTTTGCAAATTGCCTACAGCGGTCCTCTGTTAGGCTAAAAAGATGCTCTACGCCTCAGTGTCCTAGTGCGCATTCTGTAGGATTAGAAAATTATGCCTTTTCAAGTAACTAGATAAAATGAAAACAGTATTAGATATGGCAGAATGTTTTATATCATCCCAGAGCCCTACCTGGTTCACAACATCCATCTTGGCCGCCTGCTAGTCGATAAGAGGATCAGAGGAATGGTGGGAGGGAGGCGCGTACATCCGGAACGGGGGTGGGTGGGGGGGGGGGGTAAAGAGATGGAAATAGCTGTATTACGTCACGAGCTCGTGAAAGGCATCTGGAGCGTAGCATCAGTAGTACGGAGGTATAACGTGGTCTTGGTTTCAGGGACCTCATCGAATAAAAAAATAACGGTGGCAGCTAAGGCATTACCAAATATGGACTTGTGTTTGTGACGCGAAAACACTGTAGCTCTAACGATTTGTAAACATTTTCTGTGTATTTCGCTTATTGCGACACATTAAATCATTGACAAGGAGATAGCTTACATATGTCTTAACGTTTGTAGATTAACATCTATAGTCACTTTTTCTACCTTATGTCTTAGTCTATTATTCTTGTATTCTACCTCAAGCATTTTTTTAATTTGGGAATCATGTAATACAGTATTTGGTTGTGGCAACCATACACATGCCACTGATGCTGCCAGTTGTGGTAATTTTAGGGGAGAATTTTAAGGGAGAAATTTAAGGACTGCCACACGCTGGTCTAATGGACCCAACTGGAGAAAGACAAAGGTAGCGCCTCTAACGTTTACAAGACTGAATTTAAACAATAAATCGTCTACCTGTCTTTCAATACCGATGGGTGGAGGTGATAGTACTGCGAGTATCCAAAGCGAGTAGTATGAGGAAACTGCAAACTGATAAACGGACCCTAAATTTTCGAAAGTTTAAATGGGGACTTTTGTAGAAAATATATTTTAAACATTAACTTAAAACATTTACTGCAGTTGTCTTCTAGTAATTTATGTTTGTATTTATGCTAGTGAAATAGAATGACTAGTAAACTGGGGGTCCCCTGGCCATGATTGCTACAGCCTAAGAAAGCTGAAAAGATTAACTACCAGATATGGATACTAAAAACCCATTAGCAAGCAAGTTTATTTATATAGCACAATTCATACATCGAAGCAATTCAATGTGCTTTACAAAGAAAAATAAAAATAAAAAAATATATAAATACAATAACATAAAAACAAATACTCAAATATTAACTGATAAAGATACAGATATGACATGACCGCTTATTTGGCCTATGATCTCATGAGCCCTGCTCGTAATGAAAAATCCAACAAGAGCTCTATTGTGTGCTTTCATCTTACTTGATGATTTACAAAAACATCTGAAAACAGCCCACTGAGCCACTTTGCCATCGTAATTAAGAATTTCTATATGTGGAAGTGAGTAGTCAAAGGAAACAGATGTTGTCCATCTGCTAATGCTGTAATGAGTCTTTGCAATTTGTGCTCCTTTTATGCATTTTGTTATTTTGAGACCATGAAATATTACACCCCTATTATAAATATATAGATAACAGACATAGTTGAATGTATCTTATTTATGTATCCAACCCTATCTTATTTATGACAGCTCATATCTTATCTGTCTTCATTATTTAATTCCTTAAAGTGACAGTTCACCCTAATAGCAAAGTTGTAAATGGGTGTACTTACCCTATGGACAAAGTATGACAGCAATATATGCTTTGGTTTTGTTTCCCTGGCACTGTTTTCACTGTTTTTGCATTCATGCCACAAATCCCATCCAAGTCCAAAGACAAATATTGTGTGCAAATGACCAAATTATCCAAAATAATCTGAAATATATTATGAAGCTCAACAAAGACCCATATAAATGATTTAAACCTGATCAAAACTAAGTAATATTGTTACCTTATGGTGGCATTTGTGGAACAAAATTTCAGGTTATGGTACAACTACTACAATTGTTCTTGCATCCTGTTCAAGAAATCAATAAGGACCTTTGCTGAGCTTTGTGATCAATTTCAGTGATTCCTTGGTGATTTGGAGATGATGTGCAAAAAAATATAAGATCAGTCCTTAATATCAGACCTATTTCTTTAATTTAATAGTTACCAAATGAAGAATAGATGCTTGAGAGCAATTTACATTAAGTGAATAAATGATTTACTTTTTGCTGGCCTCCCGTCAGAATTGAACCCAGAGCCCTGGTGTTGCGACTGTACTCTAGCGACTGAACCATACCGGGTCTACTACTCACCCACTCATACCTCAGGGTCAGCTGGTGCACAGGGCAGCAATGAAGGCTCCATATGTCTGTGAGTCTGTTTAAAGTAACGAGCTACATGACGACTTTGAGAAAAATACATTACACTTTATTACTGTAAACACAGAAATACCAGGCAGTTCAAAGTTTTAGCGGTCACAATATATAACAAATCTAACAAATGTTATCTAACAAATGTTATTAAGTTAAGTGTAGTGTACAAGTTGTGTTCCTCTTGACCATAATATACAAATACTATTTCAAGTATATCACTTAGGAAGATGAAGATGACTGTCATGAGACTCTTCTGTGGCATTTCTGTTGATCTAATTCTGCATAACGTGGTTCAAAAGTCTACGACTAATGTTATGGTAATGTTTCAGTGGGCTACTGTTAATGTTATTGTAATGTTTCAGTGGGCTACTGTTAATGTTATGGTAATGTTTCAGGGGGCTACTGCTAATGTTACGATAATGTTTCACTGGGCTGACGTGACACATATAAAACTATGATCAATAGTTACTACTGGAGCATACTTACACTATTGGCAGGTGTTCATAAAAACACATTTGATTCATGCCTGCTTTTTAATATGTATCTTTTTTACTATGGTTCTAATAGTCTTATTGCATGATTTGGGTGGTACATCAAATATAGTACAAAATGGAAATACATTGCAAAAAAAAATGCTTTTGAAAATAGAGATAACACTTTATAGTAGAATAAGAATTATTATTATGATCAGCAGGCTATAGTACAGTGCACAATTACATTTCACACTGGAATTACTTTTAAAGAGTTTTTTGGGGAAATATCAATGTTCTCTGTATTGAGTATTCTGTAAGGTTCAAGACACACTGATGCTTTCAACAAAGCCAAAATACCTGAGAAGATCTGGAAAATATGATTACCCTGATGAAAGAGACAAAGACGGTTTGCTAACCGCAATAGGTATCCAGCCCATTCTAACCCCCTATTTTAGTCCCTCGCTCCCCTCTCCTCCTTTCTGTTTCCTTCCTTTAGTCTCAGTAGGATATCACACAGTTCATCTCATCAGCCAGCTCCTCCTCAAAGCGTCCTATTGGGTGGCCTGCCGAACGGGTCAGAAGGTCTGTGGCTGCATTCTCCATCTCATCAATGGTCATGTTACATGCATCAGCAATCTCGCGCTTGGCAAAGTTCACAAACTTTGGGTCTCTTGCATAAAGGCCCAAGCCTTCCGATATCAGGATCTGTTGGAGAGTAAAGAGAATAGTGAAACAGTGAACAAATATATATAAATATATATACAGTATCTCACGAAAGTGAGTACACCCCTCAAATCTTTGCAAATATTTGATGATATCTTTTCATGTGACAACACTGAACTTTGCTACAGTGTAAAGTAGTGAGTGTACAGCTTGTATAACAGTGTAAATTTGCTGTCCCCTCAAAATAACTTAACACACAGCCATTAATGTTTAAACCGCTGGCAACAAAAGTGAGTACACCCCTAAGTGAAAATGTCCAAATTGGGCCCAATTAGCCATTTTCCACCCCGGTGTCATGTGACTCGTTAGTGTTACTAGGTCTCAGGTGTGAATGGGGAGCAGATGTGTTAAATTTAGTGTTATTGCTCTCACACTCCCTCATACTGGTCACTGGAAGTTCAACATGGCACCTCATGACAAAGAAGTCTCTGAGTATCTGAAAAAAAGAATTGTTGCTCTACATAAAGATGGCCTAGGCTATAAGAAGATTGCCAAGACGCTGAAACTGAGCTGCAGCACGGTGGCCAAGACCATACAGCGGTTTAACAGGACAGGTTCCACTCAGAACAGGACTCGCCATGGTCGACCAAAGAAGTTGAGTGCACGTGCTCAGCGTCATATCCAGAGGTTGTCTTTGGGAAATAGACGTATGAGTGTTGCCAGCATTGCTGCAGAAGTTGAAGGGGTGGGGGGGTCAGCCTGTCAGTGCTCAGACCATACGCCGCACACTGCATCAAATTGGTCTGCATGGCTGTCGTCCCAGTAGGAAGCGTCTTCTAAAGATGATGCACAAGAAAGCCCGCAAACAGTTTGCTGAAGACAAGCAGACTAAGGACTGGAACCATGTTCTGTGGTCTGATGAGACCAAGATAAACTTATTTGGTTCAGATGGTGTCAAGCGTGTGTGGCGGCAACCAGGTGAGGAGTACAAAGACAAGTGTGTCTTGCCTACAGTCAAGCATGATGGTGGGAGTGTCATGGTCTGGGGCTGCATGAGTGCTGCCGGCACTGGGGAGCTACAGTTCATTGAGGGAACCATGAATGCCAACATGTACTGTGACATACTGCAGCAGAGCATGATCCCCTCCCTTCGGAGACTGGGCCACAGGGCAGTATTCCAACATGATAATGACCCCAAACACACCTCCAAGATGACCACTGCCTTGCTAAAGAAGCTGAGGGTAAAGGTGATGGACTGGCCAAGCATGTCTCCAGACCTAAACCCTATTGAGCATCTGTGGAGGAGTACAAGGTCTCTAACATCTACCAGCTCCGTGATGTCGTCATGGAGGAGTGGAAGAGGACTCCAGTGGCAACCTGTGAAGCTCTGGTGAACTCCATGCCCAAGAGGGTTAAGGCAGTGCTGGAAAATAATGGTGGCCACACAAAATATTGACACTTTGGGCTCAATTTGGACATTTTCACTTAGGGGTGTACTCACTTTTGTTGCCAGCGGTTTAGACATTAATGGCT
>JACXGI010000902.1:0-83600 GCA_016801175.1 Esox masquinongy
TCAACTTTTTGATGATATTCTAATTATATGACCAGCACCTGTATATTGCCAACCTAGTTTAAAATATTATTCAAAATAATCTCAAATGCTTCATCTATGCTAGATTGAGTCTGCCTGGCTTAATGTACTAATATAATAATTAAAAAATCTAGGCAGGCAAAAGCAAACACTGAAAGTACTTGGTATAGATACACAATATGGGTTCAAATACTATTTGTATCTGGAAGAGAGTGTAAATTGAATTTGAGGACACATCACAGAAAACTCATGCAAAACATATATGTACATATATGAAGATGATTTCTCAACATATATTTACATATGTGCTCTGAATATGTTTAAGAAATACATACCTTGCGCTTCTCACAATATCATACAATGTAATATATTTTAATGTTGAATATTATGTGTTAAAATAATGAAATATATGAATATGCAGTACTTTATGCATTCTCATCAACATAACATGGAATTAACCTTCAAGACATTATTTATCAGAGAAAAAGAGACTCATTTTGAAAACAATATGCATACATTTTAACACAGTATCATGAATGTCATTCCTCTTGGTAAAAATGCTTCAAAGAAACGACTAGATAACATAATCAACACGTCTGGAAACAATACAAATATGGAAATATATCAGTTAGATGTAAATGCTAAATGCATATTACCAACTATAATTTTGTCATTTATGTAAATATATTTACATATATTTAAGACATATTAAAACATATTTGAAAACAGACAAATTTGAATATGTAAATATATGTATGACATATATGGCCATATATTAGTAATACATATAATACATTCATTAGTATATGTTTAAAAAATATATAGGCATATATTAAAAATATATTTTAGAAAGATATGTCAATATACAGCTCCGGAAAAAATTAAGAGACCACTGCACCTTTTTATTTCCTTTCCAAAAAAGTTGAAAAGGATAGTTTTGAGTGAGGAACAGAAGCGTTCAATTTGCAGTGGTCTCTTAATTTTAACCCTTCTGTTCCTCACTCAAAACCTTCTTTTTTGACTTTTTTGGAAAGGAAAGGAAAAGGTGCAGTGGTCTCTTAATTTTTTCCAGAGCGGTATAATACTTCCGTGTGGGCATCATCTTGTTGTGTGTTATTCTGCAGTGGAATAAGAAAGCACACGGGGACGAGCGGAATGAACAGAGTCTGGAGCAGTGTCGAAAACTCATCCTGAAATGGTCAGAGGAGCTGAAGATAGTGGACGTGGTAAAGCTGGGCGTTTTAAATATTTTCACCTATCTCTTGGGCTTCCTGCACATTTGTACTGTAAAATGATTCAGTCTGACAAAGACATTTAGGGGGAGGACAGTCATTTCCCATTATTTACTATTGGGAGTCTTATCTCACTAATATCAGTGAGCTATTTTGGAAGATAATGAGTTACAGTAGTTTTACTATACAGTAGCCATGTCTAAATTTGACCCAGTTTTCCAAAGCAGGAAAAGAATCCTTTCAGTATGAGGAAAAGGGATTATGTGGATAATAATGAATGGAAAATGTTTATATGGTTTATTTTTCCATAGAATAATTTTTTGTGTTAATCATAATCTTTTAAAGACTTATCAAACATGGAATGCAATGCAAGTTGTTGCATTTCTGGCCGTGCGAAGGGAAATTAAACTAATTCACAGAAAGCTGCATTTTATTGACAGTAACTATTGTTTTACCCTGTCCCACAGAGTCCCTGGGTGCAGAAGAGAGACCTGACAGACCTAGGGGGGGGGAAAGAGGAACAGGATCCTTCCACAAGAGCAGAGCAGAGAATCATGGAGTGGGCTAAGGAGCTGAAAAGTGTCACAGAGGTGTGTGTGTGTGTGTGTGTGTGTGTGTGTGTGTGTGTGTGTGTGTGTGCCCGCGTGCATTCAGTCACAGTCACAGCCTTCATTTCTTGTTGACACGGAAACCGTTGGTGTAGGTAATGGTTACAGTGTAGATCAATGGTTAGAGCCAGTCTTATTGACATCCGATCAGTTCTATAATCTTTCCCACTGTGTCCATCCAGAAATGTGGTCTGATGAACGATGAGCTGACCCACATGCTGAGGCAGCTGGAGCTGAATAAGAAAAAGACTGTGACCCTCTTCCCTTTCCTGGAGTTCATCACCTGGTCTCTTCTTAAGGAAGAGGACATCGACACGGTGAGACATAAAGCCCGGACCCTTAACCTTTGCTACAATTGTAACACTGACCTCAAACATAACCCTGCCTGCAGTTTCCAAATCTTGGTTAAACTGTATCCCTAGCTTCAAGTCAATACACTATACCAGTTTAAGGCTATAAACGCCATTTGAGTTTCCACTCTAATCTTCAGCTAACATTGCACCAACTGAACGGGAATGGATACATGTAAAATTCTTATGAAAGCAGATAAGTCAGCCGCCTAATCACACGGCCTATAAACCAGACAGTAATAAAAGGTTATAAGATCAGAGAGAAATCAGCAACCATCATTCCCGTTGGCCTTACTCAAAGTTGAGTCAGGTAGGGATTAGTTAAATATTACGGTCGTTGTATCAAAGTTCTGTTATTTATTACAGAATTTGTTCCGTTTGCCCTCCTTTGACTGCTTCTCTGTCACGCACAACGACAGGTATTGCACTAGTTCTTACCCAACCCTTCTCACTCCTCTGACAGGGTACCATCCCCCAGCTGTGGCTCACCACCAAACAGCGCACCTGGAAAATGGGTAAATCTGTCTCCTCCCCGCCGTAGCACAACAATTTCTTCTTCTTCTGGCCGTGATTGAAAAGCCTCATAATTTTTTTCCTTGTTTTGACAGAGACCCCGAAATACATTCCGAACTCAGTGTGGGACTGGATCTGCAGTGCTTCAGGTAACCCTTCACCAATTTGGTAAAATGACATGACCATTTACACTGGTGAAAAGATTCAATACTTTTCATTTGGAAATACAATTCCAACCACAGCAGAGTTTTCTCTGCATTGAAAATAACTGAGAATAACGGAAAGGTTTGTAGTTCATTTCCGTTGTCCTCTAGTGAAATGAACAGAGTCAGTGTAAAATGTGACAGGTGGTTTTACACATATTGTAACCTCCCCTTTTACATAGATGATGTGAAACTGGACCCAATGACCAATCACCCGTGGCTACTCCTCTCAGATGACCGGAAGAAGGTCCAGGAAGCTCACTGCACTGTCGAGGTGACGTTTAGCGCGCGACGCTACGACGACAGGCCATGCGTCCTGGCCAAGGACGGCCTCTCCTCTGGACGTCACTACTGGGAGGTCACCCTGGCCAACAACGGCTACTGGAAGGTCGGCCTGACAACCGCATCATCGAAACGCCACGGCCGCTTCCCTATGACCCCCAAGGAAGGTTACTGGGTTCTGTGGCGCAGCACCAGGCATTTTTATGCCTGCACCCAACCGGAGACCTCCCTGCCCCTGGAGACACTACCACACAGGATGGGCATCTATCTGGACTACGAGGAAGGTCAGATCTCCTTTTACAACGCGGAGACCCGGGTGCACATTTACACATTCACAGATGACTTCCGGGAGGAACTGTACCCGCTGTTTGCTCCCCTGGACGGACGTACACTTATAACAATCTCGTCAGCAAAGTATGCCTCCGAGTCATAGACTGGACATATTCAGACCACTGCTGGGTCCCAATTTTGTGTGTTTCCCAGAAGCAAAATAGGGGCGTAGGTTTTATTTCAAATGTGAGGGGGACAAATATGTTTTTGCAAATGTCCATGGTTTTTGGAATGGGATGGCCAACAAGCTCATATAGGTGTGATGATTGGGTGTCCACATACTTTTCGCTATGCAGACGGTTTGCTAGCTAGCAAACAAAACATTAGCTAGCAAGATAATATATATTTTGCAACTATTGTTCATATAATACGTTAGCCTAACTATACCATACGTGGTTGAAAAACACTCTGCTAGATAAGCTAAAGATCTACCTCATTAATACATTAGGGGAGGTAATTAGCTAGAGGCAATGTCAGCTAGGTTACCAAACTTTCCTGAGCCAGAGATCATAGTTGCTAATAGCAATGGTAGCCTCTTCTATGGTAACCAGACCTATCCAGCAACTACCTCAAAGCAAAGGGCCTGCGTGTGCTCCTAAAGCCAGTCTGATTCGAATTATGCATTTGCTTACCATACTGTCACCACACCGTTATAAAGAGTTTGAGCTTTTCTTATAATAGAGTTGTGTTGATAAAAAGAGGGGGGGTGGCAAAATGCCATTTTCAAAAAGTGGGGGGACCATTGATTCCACTGATGCATATACTCATGTATAATGAAACCTATGCCCCTGTTTGGACTACAAAACCACATCAATGGTGATTATCAGGATTAGGTTTAATCAGTATGCGGAACACTGTGGTTTGCTGCAATGATTAAGAACCTTTCTCCTGGAATCGCGAATCATGTGGGTTAAAGGCCCTTCCATTACCCCAACAGAGGATGTACAGCCATAATAGATGTTTAGTATCTAGTATATTGCTAGAAAACAACCATGTTAGCTTAGATCCTCTTTAAGTTCTAGTTTCACAGAACCCATTTCGGTCAGTTTTGTATCTACTATACATCTATCTCCACCACCAGCCAACCGGCTCTTACTGATAAGATTCATTTCTGTGTGAATGACATGGTAAGTGCCATTCACTAGCTGAAAAAGTATATGTGCTATAAACTCAAATACCCAGAAACATATGCCAGTTTGTATCCCATGTCAATAAATGATCTGACCTATAAAGAAACAGAGATCAGTTTCATTTATTTACCTGAGGTAAGGAAGGTTTTCAGTTGTATAGAAAATTATTACATTTGGACAGGAAAAACACTTGTGAACTTAGAAGGAAGTAATGCATTTTTCACCAGAAGAGATCTGCTGGGTGGCCTGGTTGGTCCAGTGGTCTAAGCTACTACCTCAAGTACACATGTACCCTGAAGCGTGGGTCCAAATCTGGCAATCTGTTCATTCAGGAAAAAACGCTCCTCTGCCTAAAGCAGAACTATTTCAGAAAATATAAAATATAGTGTGATGATGGGATTTATTCAAACCCACCTTAGCAGTGTTTAAGCAGTTTCTTTACAACATTAATCCTGTTCCCACACACTTTAAATTCTCATAAGTGAAAGAATACCAATGATTGGGATCACAATGGTGGAAATTGTAGGCTTTTTTCGAGTACCCTTGAACAGTCTGTGAATTTACTGACCACGGGCAAAAGAACTACTGCATAAACGCTAAAATACATGTTAGAATGCATGTTAGTTGCATTGGCCACCATCCAATCATATTTGTTACAGAGTACATCCCAGCTTAGCAACAAGAGGGAGATTTGTCAAACATCCAAAGCTAATTATAATTTGAAATCCTTATAATATATTTTCACTTGATGTTTAATTAACTAGGCTATTAAGGTGACATGAAATAAAACATTCTGAAGTACCGTTCCATTAATTAGGCTACTGAAGTCACACAAATTATGTAATCTGCTAGACTTGCATCAGAAGCATATTTCTTATAGATGGATGGTGAGGCTGGATAAAATGCCTATGGTAAATGAGAGGCTAGCTAGCTGTATAGCGCAAAGGGCCTTCCAATGTTGTACTCAACAGACCAGCTGCAAGAGGTGTATGATCCTGTCACAATGTTCCCATCCATACTTGTGGGGACTAGTTTTTATATTTTTTTTTTTTTTTTTTTTACACTTTACTGACCTCTGGTGTTTATGGTCAGAAAAGCCTTAATGTGTCTCATGTGACCAAAGGCCCCAATTCCAATCAAAGTTCCATTGATGGTTAGCAAAACTTTGACCACAGTGTTTATGTCTTGATGAGTGTAGAGGCTTCCTGCTGGTAAGACTTTAATATGGTGGTGGGGTCCAATTCTAGCTCTGGAGACTTAGTCACCACAAGATTTAACCAATTTCTGCAACAGAAATATTAGTTTTCGATTATTAAATTTGAGGCATGACCAAATCCAATAAAAAAGACAATTTTAATCCTTAGCTTCTTAACTCCTCAGTGCTTGTCATCAATCTAGTAGACAGAACTACAGTATGTGATTGCATAGAGATTAAATATAATTTTTTGGTACAGATTAATTGATACTTCTACTGTAAGAAATTAAAAGACCCAGATAAAGATCTGATCCTTGTGTGACACTCTTAATCCCAGGAAACCTAATTTAACACCATCAGTAAATACACACTGCATTTTCTGTCCATTAAATCATTTTTAAACCAGCTGCCAGATACACTGATCAGCCATGACATTATGACCACTGACAGGTGAAGTGAATAACACTGATAATCTCGTTATCGTGCCACCTGTCAGTGGGTGGGATATATTAGGCAGCAAGTGAACATTCTGTCCTCAAAGTTGATGTGTTAGAAGCAGGAAAAATTGGCAAGCGTTAGGATGTGAGCGACTTTGACAAGGGCCAAATTGTGATAGCTAGATGACTGGGTCAGAGCATCTCCAAAACTGCAGCCCTTGTGGGTTGTACCTGGTCTGCAGTGGTCAGTACCTATCAAAAGTGGTCCAAGGAAGGAAAAGCAGTGAACCGGCGACAGGGTCGTGGGCGGCCAAGGTTCATTGATGCACGTGGGGAGCGAAGGCTGGCCCATGTGGTCCGATCCAACAGACAAGCTACTGTAGCTCAAATTGCTAAAAAACAGTTAATGCTGGTACTGATAGAAAGGGGTCAGAACACACAGTGCATCAGTTTGTTGCGTATGAGGCTACGTTGCTGCAGACCAGTCAGGGTGCCCATGCTGACCCCTGTCCACTGCCGAAAGCATCTACAATGGGCTCCATGGTCAGAACTGGACCATGGAGCAATGGAAGAAGGTGGCCTGGTCTGTTGAATCAGGTTTTCTTTTACATCACGTGGATGGCCGGGTGCATGTGTGTCGCTTACCTGGAGAACACATGGCACCAGGATGCACTATGGGAAAAAGGCAAGCCGGCGGAGGCAGTGTGATGCTTTGGGCAATGTTCTGCTGGGAATCCTTGGGTCCTGCCATTCATGTGGATGTTACTTTGACACCTACCACCTACCTGAGCATTGTTGCAGACCATGTGCACCCTTTCATGGCAACGGTATTCCCTGATGGCATTGGCCTCTTTCAGCAGGATAATGCGCCCTGCCACAAAGCAAAAATGGTTCAGGAATGGTTTGAGGAACACAACAAGTTCATGGTGTTGACTTGGCCTCCAAATTCCCCAGATCTCAATCCAATCGAGCATCTGTGGGATGTGCTGGACAAACAGGTCCAATCCATGGAGGTCCCACCTCGCAACTTACAGGACTCAAAGGATCTGCTGCTAACGTCTTGGTGCCAGATACCACAGCACACCTTCAGAGGTCTAATGGAGTCCATGCCTTGACGGGTCAGGGCTGTTTTGGCGGCAAAAGGGGACCTACACAATATTAGGCAGGTGGTCATAATGTTATGGCTGATCGGTGTATTTGTTTCATTAGAGATGCACAATGGAAGTCAATATAAAACTTTGAGGACAAGACCGTATCTAGCACACCAGAAATACTGAAGTCATGAGTCACCTCAAGAGAGCAAAAACTGAGTATTAAAATCAGTTTAAAGGTTGAATGCATGATGTCTTGACTTAACATTATCTCTAATGCTTTATTGCCTTCATGATTTATATATTAAATTTAAACCGTTTGCTCTTTGCTCACTTGTGAGCTGTAAGCAGTAAGGACAGCTTGCCCCGCAGCGCCGCATCACCACGCTACGCCAGGGCACTCCTATGTCTCTTGCCTTAACAAAGTTTGGATGTACAGTACCGTTCGATAGAAAAGCGAGTTTTTTGTCCATTAAAATAACATAAAATTGATCAGAAATACTGTGTAGACACCACTGATCTGGTAAATGATTATTGTAGTTGGAAACGGCTGGTTTTCAATGGAATATCTACATAGGCATAACCAGGGCTGGAAATGAAGCTCGCCCGCTCGCCTCTGGCGAGTAGTTTACATTTCGGGCGAGTCTAATTTTAGAATCACTAGTCCGTCAGGCGAGTGAACTTTTGCCGATTTATTCGAGGGAGTTTTAAATGCGGTAACTGAAGATAATGAGTCATTAGCCCACGTATTATGAGGCTCATAATCAGTTCGCCAGACTCGCCTTGAAATAAATAGTCGGAACCTTCACTAAGCCCTGCCCCCTAGGTTACTGTAGCTACAACTGTATATTATTCTAATATCTTTGTCTCTGTACAAGCCACGAAACACGTCAATAATTTTAGAATTAGTTTAGCGCCAAAACAGAAAGGATGCGTTCAGTAGACTGAACGTTTGCAACCTGTTAGTGTTTTTTATATGTATTTGTCATGATCACTATTAAATACCACCAGTAGTAATATCGCGTTCATTAGCGTACCAGCTGCCGTTAACGTTCATTGAATGTTAAGTAAACGTTACATTACCTTGAATGCAGCCTACGTTTGAATACTTTTGTATGCACTATTTAAATAATATAAATTTCTTTGCTAATTACACTTGGTTGGATATTTTTGGGTGACTTGCAGTTACAAAACTGTTCTCTCATTCTAAAAGGTTATATAATATTGTGCACAGACTAATTTAACATGAATACTGGGAAAATGTATAGAAAACTTCCATTTATAAACTACCAGCCCTGTTCGTTACTCTGTAGATAGAGTTACAAACAGGGCTAGTAACATTTTACCAGGGCTAGTGGAAATTTTGGCCTACTAGCCTGGCTGGCTAGTGCCAAAAATCCTTAAGATCCACCCCTGGGCATACCTAAGCCCATTATCAGCAACCATCACTCCTGTGTTCCATGCGAGAAATAAGCAAGAAACTGAAGATCTACAGATTAATACAATACTCTATGGATTAATGGTATGTCTGATTTTAGGGGTTCCTGTATCATTCTCAGCTGGATCACAATTGACACACTGACTGCTTTGTCACACAATATTTTATTTAATTAAATGTTATGGACCTCTCCATTTGGGTATTTGAAGTAATGGACAGTTGTAATACTGTCTAACCAAGAGGAGGTTTGTGAATGGACATTGTCATTGAGGGATACCGGGCCGGACTATTGTCTATGCCTGAGGTACGGGACTTTTCTTTAGAGAACTGTCTTGTTCTTTGTGTTATGTGGGATATTTTTCTGTGATCACTCCAACTGAATATACAAAGACGAAGTAGAGATGGTGTTGGGCCCTTTATAATTCTTTAATTTTCAAAGGTTCTGGGGATTTAGGAAAAATGTAGCTTGTCATAAGTCCTTTTGGTGGTTTAAATGACTGACAGAATGATGAGACCGACGCGCACCCCAAAAAGGAGAAACCAAAACTTTCTCTGGTAGGCCATCCTACCTGGCACCCCTAAATAAAAGAAGTCAAAACTGTTACAATGTACAGTAGTGTGTAAAAATCACCTATCATCTGCTCCATCACTCACCATGGAGACCCAAACAGCCTCTAGAAGCAACATCAGCACAAGAACTATGTGACGGAAACTTCACAAAATGGGTTTCCATGGCCGAGCAGCTGTACATAAGCCTCGCATCAACATGCGCAATGCCAAGCGTCAGCTGGAGTGGTAAAAAGCACACCGCCACTGGAATCTGGAGCAGTGGAAATGTGTTCTCTGGAGTGATGAATCACGCTTCACTATCTGGCAGTCCAATGGACAAATCTGGGTGTGGCAGATACAAAGAAATTTTAGACAATTGGGTGCTTCCAACTTTTGTTTGATAAAGTAAGCCAAGACTGTTAGCTGGACAGCAAATGCAAACCATTAGTTTCTTTTCAACACTTCTTTTATATATATATATATTCCCCAAAAGTGACTAGATGAGAAATAGGATATCATAGCACAAAACATTTACAATCATCTAAACCACTTTAACCCAGATTGTTGCTGTTGAAATGTTCTCAGATTAATTTAATTCATTACAAATTTGGAAAAATAAAATATAGATGTACTTGTAATATAAAATTCAATAGTGGGGCATGATGGCTAAACTCTGACAGGAAAACAATCTAAACAGAAAATTAGAAGCAAATTCTTCCCAATTGTAATCTTAAGGTAATTTATGTCTTTAATTGACAAGTCTGTTTCCATTTCTTAGAGACAGAGGTATTCATTCATAACATTAAGTCATTTTATTCTGGTATAATTATTGGTAATGTGATTAACATTTTAACATATCAGGAAGGGAAAACAAAGCATTTAGATGTTTCAGGTATTTTACAACAGATATTACACCTTCTTACCGCTCGACCCCAAGCCAATGGCATGACGAGTAAACCACATTGATGGTGTTTATGTGAGGATAAATCTATGAGCTCCATCTGGGTTAAACGATATATCCTAAAACTAAAATTGTTTTCTTCTTTTTCTACCTCCCACCTGAGGTCTCTAAGGGATCAGGCAGTATTTTTACAAATATCCAAAAATTGCTTCAACAAGAAATGTTACTTTTGAGTTCATTATCTTCAAAATGTCTGAATGAGATCAACAATAGTTCCATTAAGATGGGAGCAAGGTCCTTTACAGGTGTTATTGACATCAAGTTTGTAATAGCCTGCAATTTATAACGTGCTTAATGTTTAGTCGATGAGAGATTCAGCCAAGCCCCGTGTAGCCTTTTTCTGAAAGACCTTTCGAGTCAAAACATGTTTGGTTAGAGTCTTCTGGGCACTAAAACTATTGCCACAGTCAGAGCAAAATGTTTTTTCTCCAGTGTGAATCAGTTTAAGCTGCTTTAGGGCCTGCTTCTTGTTGAGGTTTCTCCCACAGTCATAAACTGTCTAAAAGATTTCTTTCCTGTGTGAGTCAGTATATGCTCCTTCAAAGTTCGCTTCAGACTAAAGCTTTTCCCACAGTCATCACAGCTAAATGCTTTCTCTCCTGTGTGAGTCAGTTTGTGTATGCTTAGGTTCCACTTTCGGCTGAAGCCTTGCCCACAGTCATCACAGCAGAAAGATTTCTCTCCCGTGTGAGTCATTTTATGCTCCTTTAGGATCTTCATGAGGGTAAAGCTTTTCCCACAGTCATCACAGGTAAATGGTTTTGTACCTATGTGGTCCAGTTTATGCTGCCTTAAAGTCTGCCTGTGATTAAAGCTTTTTCCACAATCACCACAGCTAAATGGTGTCTCCCCTGTGTGAGTTAGTGTATGCTGCTTTAGGGTCTGCTTGAGACTGAAGCTTTTTCCACAGTCACCACAGTTAAAAGGTTTCTCCCCGGTGTGAATTTGTTTATGTCTCATTAAAGTCTTTTTGGCATTAAAGTGTTTCCCACAATCACCACAGCGGAATGGTTTTTCACCAGTGTGAGTCAATTGATGCTGCTTTAGGGTCCCTTTAAAACCAAAGCATTTCCCACAGTCACCACAGCTAAATGGTTTCTCTTCTGTATGAGTCAGTTCATGCTGCTTTAGGGTCTGCTTGAGACTAAAACATTTTCCACAGTCCCCACAGCTAAATGATTGCTCTCCTGTGTGAATCACTGTGTGCTTTCTTAGATTACCCCTCTGACTGAAGCTTCTCCCACAGTCACCACAGATATATGGTTTCTCCCCTGTGTGAATTAATTTATGCTGCATTAGGGTCTGCCTGTGATTGAAGCATTTTCCACACTCACTACAATGGAATGATTTTTCTCCTGTGTGAGTCAGCTGGTGCTGCTTTAAGGCATGTTTGCGACTGAACCTTTTTCCACAGTCACCACAACTAAATGGTTTTTCTCCTGTGTGAGTCTGTTTATGTCTCATTAAGGTCTTCTTGGCATTAAAGCTTTTTCCACAGTCACCACAGCTGAATAACTTTTGTCCTGTAAGCTTCAGTTCATGCTGCTTTAGGGTTTGATTGAGACTGAAACTCTTCCCACAGTCATCACAGCTAAATGATTTCTCTCCTGTGTGAGTCAGTATGTGCATTCTCAGGTTCCCCTTTAAACTAAAGCTTTTCCCACAGTTACCACATATAAAATATTTCTCTCCTGTATTAGTCAGTTGATGCTGTTTTAAGGTCTGTTTCTGACGGAAGCTTTTCCCACAAATGCCATACCTAAGGCATTCATCTCCTTTGTGAATTTTCATGTGCTTCGATAGACCTTTGAGTTTAAGCATTTTGCCACAAACAGGGCAGAAATTCCCAGCCTGACAGTGTCGGACATGGTTCTTATCCTGTTCTTGCCTAAGAGTCATGGACTGCAAATCCTTCACTTCACATTCACTTTTCACACAGGGAGGAGTCAGTATGGAGTCTTTTGTATCAATGAGTCCTTGAAGCTGCTCTTCTTCCTGACGGATCCAGAGTTCCTCCTGTTCCTCTTTAATCTGTGTGGGCTCTACGTCCTCCTGACCCAGACTGGGGTTCCACTCCTGCTTACAGTGCAGCTGCTCAGGAGGAACCTCCTCTTTACAGATGGTGAGAGAGAGCAGCAGAGAGTCTGAGGGGGAAGGAGAGGAGGAACAGAGGTTATCTAGGTACCACAGAAAGAAAGAGAACACTTGAATGAACTACAACATGTACAAAGCTAATGGAAGCTAGGGAGGTAATAAAATATTGTATCAAAGCCATAAGCTAAGAGAAAATGTATATTTTTTTCAAGATATCCAATTTGTTGTGCAAGAGCCGCCCAACTGTCCAGAGTCAGCTATGTTGAGATACACGTGTTCTCCCAAATGATGAATGATCTGCTGTTTTTGTTCTTATCAAGCAGCATGCTCAACAAAGTCATTTTACCGGAATACTTACCTGCCGGAGGGAACACATTCTCCGGTCTTTCGACATTGACTGAGCTGACAGGCATCCAAATCACCCCAAGGAGTTGTTAGAGCGCACCGAGGCAAGGCAACCTTGTTCAATAGCTAACCCCCCAAACCCAGACGATGCTGGCTAATTAGACCACCCTACATAGGACACCCTACATAGGGCTCCATGCTGTTCAACTTGATTATTGAATGCCTAAACAACTGTATTGAGTCGAACAGTAGCGAAACACTTGTAGGCCTTAATACAAACCTATTTTACATAACTTTATCTCCGGTGTGACCAGCAACAGCCTCCGTAGACGAAAATTCTCCTCCTGGTACTCCATCAAAGTTTTCTCAATCCCTTGAAAGTTTTTTTCCTCTTCACTGATCCTGAGTTCCCCCTGTTCACATTCACTTTTCACACAAGGAGGAGTCCATATAGAGTCTTTTGTATCAATGAGTCCTTGAAGCTGCTCTTCTTCCTGACTGGTCCTAAATTTGACCTGTTCCTTTTTAATCTGTGTGGGCTCTATGCCCTCCTGACCCAGACTGGGGTTCCACTCCTGATTACAGTGCTGCTGTTCAAGGGGAACCTCCTCTTTACAGATGGCGAGAGAAAGCAGCAGAGAGTCTGTGGAAAATGAGAAGAGGAGCAGAGTTATCTATGTACCACAGATTTGAATAGTGGGACAGAAAGCACTAATGCATACAGTAGATTGTCTGCATTTAATTTCGGGTTTTGTGTACATTGGTTTGACCATTTAGAAACTTCTGAAACTTCTGGGTACATGGCGTGCTCGATGGTCACATCATCGTTTACAAAAAAGATCAAACTACTAAAAACGACTGCTTTTATTCAGGTCTCATCCAGGAAATATTTGGTTTGAACCCATTGTTGAAAGTTGTGAGTGATGCTTACTGATAAGTCAATGTGCAAAAAAGCCTCAGTAGAGGCAACAGACCCTTACTTTAAAGAGCCAAGTGGCAAGAATATAACAATGGCTCTGCTAACAGCCAGAAAACATGCTGAATACAAGGTGATGGTGCAGAGATATATATATATCTCCTGTACTCAGGCCGTTGCTGAGTAAAATCGGGTAGCAGGAGAAAAAGGTTGCGCCTGTACGCCCTCCTCCCTTAACAGGTGAGGATGGACCGGCTGGCGTTCTTCGTTGAGGAGGTCCCTCTCTTTGACGTCCTCTCTCTCCTCTCCGAGGAGGACTCCTTCCAGGAGGAGTCGGGGTCAGAGGAGGAGGTGACTGGCCCACCTCCAGGACTGTTCTCCCCCGCTCGGTTGAGCGGGTGCGGAGTTGGAGGATGAGGAGGAGGTTGCCCCCCCGAAAGACAGGAGTGCCAACCCCCTGGCGGTGAAGGAGGATTTCTTCACTGGGTGCCTGCGCATTCCGATGCCGGTGCCCATGGCGGAGGAGGTGGACGACCTCTGAGAGGCCGCACGTTAGACGCGTGTGCGCCGCCCGATGCAGACTGCGGCGCCAGAAGTCCCTTCTCTGCGTAAGTACGCAGAGGAGGCTTGGGGGGCCCCCTTCATGACCCAGGGCACGGTCAAGTCCCACCTCGCTTTCACTACGGTGAAGGAGAGACTGGAGGCGCTGGGCAGGGGCATTCCGCCTCTGGAGGGCGCCCTGGCTACTTCCCTGGTCCCGGGTTTGAGCACGTGGAGTGACAAGCACCCGGCCCTGCCATCCATGAAGGAGAGGGTCTCTGCCAGCCTGGCGGAGAAACAATATTCCTTGTTGGTGCAGTCGCTGGCAGCCTGCAACAACGTGGGCCTACTAGCAGCTGCCTTGGCCGGGATGACTGAGGGTCGCACCTCGCTATCTCCGGCGGAGGCCCGGGTTCACACGTTCAGGTTGGTGACTCAGCTCACTCGCTTGGGTTTCGCGGTGAACTGGAAAAAGAGCACTCCTCAGCCCAGTCAACTGGTGGTGTTCCTGGGGCTCCAGCTATCCACAGTGTCTATGAGGGCGCGCGTCTTTGATGCGCGGAGAGAGGTGACTCTGCGAGCCTCGGACCATGTCCGGCCGTTGCGTACGGTGTCGGTGTTCTCGGTCATGTCGCTACTGGGCTGTCGTTGGCCCACGCGTTGGTTCCGTTGGGACTGTTGCATATGAGGAGCCTGCAGCGCTGGCTCTCTTGGGGCGGACCTTGAGTATTGGAGGAACCCGCGCAATATGCTACGTGGGGTTCCCATGGGCAGAGTGTCTGTCCGGGTCCCAGTCTTTACGGGATCATGACCAACCGCTGCTGATGACGCACAGGATCCAACCGGAGACGTGCGATCCAGCGCTGCAGGCTCCTCATACGCAACAGTCCCAAAGGAACCATCGCTCCTGAGAGGGCCCTGATGGGCTGGGGCGGGACGTGCCGGTCGTACTCAGTGAGGGGGTTGTGGTCTCCGTCAGAGCGCCACATCAACTGGCTGGAGTTGGACACGATCAGGCGCGTGCTGCTGCACTTCGCGCCGACCCTGCGGGGTCGGGATGTGTTGGTGTGGTCGGACAATCGCATGGCGGTTGCGTACGTCAACAGGCAGGGTGGGGTCAGGTCTCTGCCCCACCATCTGTTGGGGGTGCAGATCTGGGAATGGGCTCAGGTGTACCTACGGTCGCTGAGGGCTCTCCACATTCCCGGAAAGCTCAAACTGGGCACGGACTTGCTGTCTCGGGGGGGTCCCCGGGACGACGAGTGGCGTCTTCATCCCGACATTGTAGTCGAGGTCTGCAGACGTTTCGGGAAGGCGCAGGTGGATCTGTTCGCGTCCCGGGAGGACGCGCACTGCCCTCTGTGGTTTTCTCTTCGTGTGCAGGACAGGCCCCCGTTGGGTGTGGACGCGTTGGCTCTCCGGCGGTGGCCAAGAGTACTGCTGTACGCGTTTCCCCCTCTCCAGTGTATTCTCCCTGTCATGTCTCGGGTGCAGAGGGAGGGGCTGTCGCTCATCCTGATCGCCCCTTTTTGCCCGGGTGCCCTGTGGTTTGCGGAGGCGGCTCAGATGGCGGTGGGAACGCCGTGGCCGATCCCTTACCGCCACGGGGCGTTGACACAGGCGAACGACTCGATCAGGGCGTTCCCTGTGTTAGGCCAGCCGTTGCGGGCCTGGCTCCTGAGAGGGCCAGGTTGCTGCAGCGGGGACTGACCGAGGAGGTCGTCGCGACCATTCAGGGTGCGAGGGCGGCTTCCACGTCGGCTAGCTACCCTGGCTCTTTGGAGGATCTTTGCCCGTTGGTGCGAGGACACGGGGGTTGACCCCCTTTGTTGTGACGTAGGCAGTGTCCTGTTGTTCCTGCAATGTCTGTTTGATAAGCAAAGATCCCCTGGCACGCTCAAAGGTGTACGTGTGCGCGATCTCGGCGTGTCATGAAGGGTTCAATGGGGTGTCTGTCTTGAGTCATCCCTTGGTGAAACGTTTTCTGGCCGGGTCCCACCGTCTCCGGCCGGTGGCTCGGCGGACGTTGCCACAGTGGGATTTGGCTTTGGTTCTGGAGGCGCTGTGCGACACACCTTTCAAACCCATTGATCAGATCCCGTTGAGGATGCTATCCCTTAAGACGGCACTGTTGTTGGCTCTGACGTCTGCTAAGCGGGGCGTGGGGGTGGAGGACATTTGCGCTGCTGCGTCTTGGGGAACGCCGTCGCCTTTTGTCCGTTTTAATTCGCGTGACATGGCTGCGGGTACTCTGGCTCACTCTGTGCTCAGTGTGGCTGAGGCTGGGGTGTGAGCGCTGTCCGTTCAGCAGTTGGGACGGTGCCTTTGACATTGTTCCGTCTGGTGCTCCAGATTGCCTGTGCGGCTTTATGGTCGGATGCTCGCATTGCGTGTGGTTGAGCATTTGCCTGTGCACCGGGTTCGGGTCTCAGCGTGTTTTTGGGCTGACCCCGGACGCTCCGATTCAGTTTTTACTGATTGAGGAGGTACCGGATGGGTTGGTGCCGTGTGTGCGTTCGTTTGGGTCTGTTTGTCAGTACGCAAACATCTGTGCTGGTGGATGAGCGGGATGGAAGCGGGTCTGTGGTGCGGATGATGTTCCGTGCCTGATCCGTCCTGTTGGGCACTTGTCTCTTTGGTGAGGTTGGTGACTGGCAGGGAGTACATTTTGGGCTCGCTCGCTTTGCCCTAAACCAATAGGAGCGAAGCCCCTATGGGCAAAGCTTCACGAAATAGAACGATAGTTACTTTCGTAACTCCAGTTCTATGAGTGGAGTGTCGCCCATATGGTTCATGCCCTGGCCGGTCTCTGAATGTTTTTCTCGTGAAGAAAGGTATGTCGGAAGACTGAGGAGTGTGTGCGCCTCTCTGATATAGCCACGGGGCAGGTGGCCACGAGAGGTGTAATTTGCATATTTAAATTTTCAGTGCCTGCCTATTAGCAGAGGGGTAAACCAATAGGAGCGAAGCCCCTATGGGCGACGCTCCACTCATAGAACTGGAGTTACGAAAGTAACTATCGATTTCAATAAGCGAGACTCACATCAATTGGCATTTTTAACTAGCCTTATCTACCAGAAACGAGGCTATACCTTTGCGTTATATCCCCCTAGAGTTGGCAAAAACACAAACATAACCACATATTTACCAGCAGAAATAGCTAATAATTCATGCTCTGAACTTTCCACTTAATCAGATTGTCCATTCATGAATGTTGCCCAGCGTTTGGGGCTTGGTTTGACTAATATTCATTGACTTCCTAATTATTGTACTATTATACCATTTGACATTAACTATGAACTTAATTAGCTACCCAGCTACAGTATGCAAAAAGGAGGAACATGGATCAGCTTTGGTCAGTGCAGAATAGAGGCTTAGCCCGAAGTGTGCTGGACAAAATATGGGCTTGTAGAAATGTAATCCTTCACATCATACCAATAAATAATCATATAAACTTTAAATACAATCAAATCTTACTATTGCACAGAAACCATTTTAACACCTAATTTTGCTGACTTAACAGTGATTTATTACAATGTAAATGTATCGCTTCTGCATTTAACAAGCAAAATACACAAACAGCCCTAGTGAGACGTGATGTTTCTGCCAGTGCCCGGGATCTTCAACCTTTTCTTGACCAGGTGACAATGAAATATCTCTTGTTATATTCACACTATCTGGGGAAAAATTTATTTTTAACAACTTTCTTGATAGTATGGAAAAATTCAAACCCCGGATGGTAAGCGTTCATAGAGATAACACTCATGCCTTTGTTGATGAGAAACATGTTTCAGCTGAACTATTAGGCAAGCCGCCCAAATATTTTTTCTGGCTAACTTATGAGTAAAATGCAGAAAATAGTAAATAGTGAGTAGTATCGAGATAACAAGCGGAGCATTTATTCACTTATGTATTTACTGAAATAGCCCAATTGCATTTTGTTGCTGCAACTGCAAATAGTTGCATATCAGGCTTTAGCTACAGGCTAGCACATGCAAGTTGAAAGTTGGCTGAGGTACATTTATAGAACTCAACAATCAGTCAGGCTTATTTGATTTACATGTCCACCAGCTTTGTATAATTTAATGCGCATCTTGATTACAGTAGCCATCTTGCATAACAAACTACTGCTTTGATATGCACTGGTTTAAGTTATGAGGTGGAAATTGTCCGCACCTAATAAGCATTGCCCAGTGGTTCCGTGGGTTGTCAATTGCTCTGTAACTCTCAGCCTTATTTTTGTGTCGTTCCTCTGATAATGGTTTGAATAACTGCCAGTTGATACATTTTTCTAGGCAGAAGCCATAATTATTTAAGATAATACATGATAGCAGGTAGTGAGTGCTTTTTCAAGTTCATAAGCCTACGTTTGTTGTTGAAATGCACACAAATAAATCAATACTAGCTCTCAATCTCAACAATAATGGCGAGGGGACTTCTAGACAGAGAACATACCTGGTTAGACATGTCCGACCTGGTTATTCTGAATGAATAGCCTTATGGGCTTACTGTATGGGTAGGCCTACTCATTGCATTTTCCTCTTACAACTACTTATGACATTACAGCTGTTTTGATATTCATATTCCTTTACTTAATTGGTCTATTCTTGAAATTAACTTATTAATGTAAATTATATCATAGCACACCAATATCTGTAAGATATCGAAAACTGTGTGACATGTCATTTTTCTTATGAGCTATTGATGCAATAAAGACGTAGCAACTTTAAAATGCTGAATGTGACCAATGTTTGTTGTGTCATTGTTCTCCATGGGAGAATGCAGGGAATTTGCTGTAAAATTACAAACATTTCCATTTTGCTGATGGGCTGTTGTCAAAACATTTATTTTGCAACAGTAATTTCATAGAATAACTACATGTAAAATACAAAAAGTGTGAGCATTATTCCCAGCTTCACAGAATAATTTTTAAAATGACAAAGCATTTTCTTAAACATTATCATTATGAGGAGGGGGCTTTGAAATTATTACATTCCGTGGGCTGAAGGTCCACCATCTGGAACGGTTCTAGGCATAAGCGACATAAGCAGTTTCTTAGGTCCCCCGACCGCTAGGGGACAGGGCCCCAAATTAAATTTTGTTTAGGGCCCCCAAAAGGATTGGGTCAGCCCTGTCCAGTCACCTTTCATCATGCCCGACATCTAATCCTAATTCCCTCTTTTCCTCATCTGAGCAATCGCTGGCATCTACTGTCTAATTAATTAATAAACTTTTCTCACGTCTCATTTCTCAGAAAAGTAAATAGGATCTTACTGCATACATTTTTTTAATGTATCACAACGTTTAATTTGACCAACCCGTTGTAGAAAGTGTAATATCAAACTCAAAGAAAATCGCGGCTACGTTATTCAGCTTCGCTCAGGTAGTTGTGGTGGTGCGACACAACTGACTATGACAACATTAGGAGTAGAAATACTAGATATGAATTGCTTTGTCTGACATATCTAGATTATAGAATATCATGTATACAGCTACTGCAAATGTTGACCTTGAGCATAATGGCATATAGGTTTGACTAAACCCCGAAATGGAGGGAGGGCTGAAGACGAGATTATTGGGATAACGATTTCCTCTTGCTAAATCCAAAATAAACACCCTACCGCCGTATGCCTTTCCATTTTCACTCCCTCGGACGCTTGTGCAAAGGCATGGGGTTCATTTGTGATTTTACTAGCAATCAACCATCTTTGTTTGTGCAGATGTCGGGTGAAACATCGTTTAAACAACTTCTTAAAATGGATGTGGCGGAAATCATAAACCGTTTATTTCTGGTGCAAAATAATAGTCATGTATCCGTAGATGAACATTTCGCTAACCTAGTCTACATAGTTGAATCTCCGACTCCGGGGTCATCCGCAGCAGTCTCCGTAGCAGATAATTCTCCTTCTGGTAGTCCATAGCTGTTTTCTTCACAGCATCAGCTCTTAAACGGTCATTTGAGTGTATATCAGTCATTTATTTTACTCGAAAACCAATCAGGCAGGCTAGCTAATTCAGTTTAGTCAAACGATCTTTCTTTCCCACAGTTACACAGGAGGCTGCGTCCAAGGTGAATGTAAGTTACGTAGTTGTTCTTTACTGGGAGCAACCTCCAGTCCGACTAAAAACACGGCATTTTAGCCGAGGGCGTAACCTTATATCGTACGTCACACCGAGCGCAATGTGCATGATCTGTTCTGTGCGCGTTCTCGGCAACATAACCCACAGTTTACTTAAGTGTTCCCTTTCTGTGGTCATTTTGGTGCAAATACGTGCAACACGCATGCGTCAACCATATCTTTGAATACCAGTATAATCATGGCTCACAAGTCCCTAAAGGTAGTGATGGCCATTCGAGGCTTCATTACCGTTCTTTTAGCAGCAGGATATAATGCTGGCAGCGCTAACTTAGGTTTTCTTTTTCAAAATAAAAGCCATTATTGAAAGTTGAAAAGGAAAGTTTTAAGTGAGGAACAGAAGCGTTCAAGTTGCAGTGGTCTCTTAATTTTAACCCTTCTGTTCCTCACTCAAAACCTTCCTTTTCGACTTTTTTGGAAAGGAAAGAAAAAGGTGCAGTGGTCTCTTAATTTCTTCCGGAGTTGTATATAAGGCAATATAGTTAACAATCTAGTTTGTCAATCTAATCTGTCATTTTATGTTTAATGTCCGTTCCAGTGTTGTTCTTGTCTGTTCTTTTTTACAGACTAGATTGTTAACTATATTGCCTTATGCATTTCAATGATGGCTTTTATTGTGATTAAGAAAATCTGAGTGCTGCCAGCAGAATATCCTGCTGCTAAAATAACGCTAATGAAGCCTCGTTTGGCCATCACTACCTATAGGTCTTTAGCAAGCAGTGGGCCCACCTCCCGTGATACAAATACCCAGCTACACTTGTTTTCACTGACTTACCATTCTTCAGGTGTTCTCACGTTGCTTTTGCCAGCATTTCTCCAGTAATGAATGGAAAGGGTTTTTCTTAGCTTTCTTACCACACTTTTTAGTTTGTCACTACAAGGTTGCATTCTGCAGCCTGTCGCTGTCTGGAGACTGGGCTCTGCTCAGAGTGGTTGTTCTCTGCCTTGTCTTTGCTCATGCAGGTTCTGCCTTACTGTCAGATGGTGAAGCGTGATTAATCACTCCAGGGAACACATCTCCATTGCTCCAGTGTACAGTGATTTTATTCACTCGTATTATTCTTTATAGGGTTTTATGGCCCAAACTATTTAAACTCTCAAACCCAGACTGCAGTGAACAACAATCATAATAATAATATAGTCAAACAACACCAACAGTAACCATCAGACCCTACCTCCCAATCACGACCCTTAACTGGCCCAGGAGCCTGAGAACAGGGAACAACTATGAGTCACTGGCTACTTACAACCTACTATACACTAAAAAGTACGTACTCCACCAAGTATGCAGTATGCGATTCGTAATTCAGCACTTAACCCTCATTCGCACTCAAATAATTCTGAGATTGTATATAACTTGCAGGCGTCAGGGAGACGCTATTAAAATGCGGGAGACTCCCGGAACTTCCGGGACAGTTGGAATGTCTGCACTGGTCAAGCCCTGGCTGCCCAAAAATCCTCTTGCCGCCTTTACACTGATTTCCAACTTCTCTTATTTCCCACTTGTTTGGCCTGTATAGTTAACAATATGGGCAAGAAATGAATAAAAAAAACACTGGCTCAACCATCATCATTTCCAGACTCTTCAGCTGACAAACCATCCCCTCTGTCTTTGTCAGGGTTTCCACCTCTCTGTCCTCATCACCTCCACCTGCTCTGTCTTTCACAGCCTGCAAAAATGAAAACTGCTGGAAAACGAAATCTGTGGATAGCTCTGATCCTCGCCACCTCCCCATCCTTCACCCTAAGTTCTGTTTATTGGGAGCTCCCCATCCTCCCACTGTAAGTTCTGTTTATTGGGAGCATCATGGAATGGGTTTTCATGGCTGGGCCCCCACACACAAACCTAAGATAACCATGCCCGGAACACTCTGGAATCCGAAGCAGTGGAAACAGTCTCTGAATTTATGAATCCGGCTTCACCTCCTAGTAGTACAACAGACAAACCTAGTTTAGGGAGATGCCAGGTGAGTGCTACCTGCTCAAATGTATTGTGTCAACTGTAACTGTTGGAGGAGGAATACTGGTCTGGTGTTTTTCATCATGGCTCCGACCGTTAGCTCTAGTGAAATGAACTCTTAATGCTACAACATATAATGACATTATAGACAAATCTTGGCCCTTCGCTGTTTCAGCATGACAATGGCCCTGTGCACAAAGTAATATCAATACAGAAATGGGTTTGTTGAGATTGATGTGCAAGGACTAAACGGGCTTGCACAGAGGCCTGACCTCAACCCCATCAAACACATTTGGGATGAATTAAATATGCAAGGCAGGCCTAATCTGCCAACATCAGTACTCAACCTCACTAAAGCTCTTGTGGCTGAATAAGAGCAAATCCACGCAGCAACTTTCCAGCATCTAGTGCAACTTCTTCCCAGAAGAGTGGTGGCCATTATAGCAGCAAAGAGGGGCCAATTCCATATCGTGCACCTGTGTGATGAGGGTATCTGGGTAGTTGTGGCGATGTGATGAAATTGACTATGAATTTGGAGTAAAAATAATAGATGAAGAAGTCTATTGTCTGATTTACCTTGAAGATCCTGTAAATACAACTAATACACATGTTGTTCTTGAGTAAATGGCGGAGGCTCGACCAAACCCCCGAAATGGAGGGCAGGCGAGAGGGCGTAATTGAGATAGTAACTCCTCTCCTGATGAATACCAAATTAATTCCTTTCCCATCGCCGTGTTTCACTCCCTGGGACAAATGCACAAATGGTAAAGATGGCCAAAGGGAAAGGCTTAATTTGGAATTTACCTAGGAATCTCCTTTATATATTCGATTTACCACAAATTGAGGAAGTGGGTGTGAATTTAGGAATGGAGTATGGACCACAAGGTTAAAACATGGTTTAAACAAATTCTTAAAATCGTTGTGTGGGGAGCATGAACACTGCGGTGAAATAAGTTTTAGATTGGACATTGGCAAGAAATTCAGCTCTTTAAAACTCAATAGCTCTTTAATGAAGCATTCAGTTGATCCAATATTAGTCTATATTCGATGTTGCACAGTCCATATTTACCCATATTTGAACCAAGCTTAAAAATTCAGAGCCACAGAGAATTAACAGCTCTGAATTGGAGCTGAAGCCGAGATGGAAGCGATCTTAGGGCCGGTGCTGGAAGAGATCACAGGGTCGGTGCTGGAGCGATCTCAGGGCCGGTACTGGTAGCGATCTCAGGGCCAGTGCTGGAAGCGATCTCAGGGCCGGTGATGGAAGCGATCTCAGGGCCGGTGCTGGAAGCTGCAGGGTTGCAGGCCTCTGATCACTTGGGTTGTTTTCTTGAAGAAGAGTAGGGACATTGGTGCTGGGTTATTAAGATATGACCAAGAGGGTGAGATCAGAAGACCTGACGTGTGGATTATTAGTGGGGTGGCATTCATATTGTAGTTTGTTTACCACTTTATCCACCAGTTAGAGTAAATAATATTTTGGTTGTTCCTTTATCACAAACTGAAGGTGGGCACTGTCACTTTTATAGCTGTATTGAGGCTGACACAATTGTATTTTCTTGAGAGCCTATGCAAATATCAAATTTGGGATATGTATGTACCTACTAATGTACAGTAACTCCGGTATGTCAAACCAGACGGATGTGTGCAAGAATTAGTGTTTGATGATCAACAGTAGGGTATAGATAGATCAAACCACAAGATGGCACTGTTTTGCAATCTTTAAGCAATAAGACCAGAAAGGGTGTGAAATATTGTCAATATACCACAGCTTAGGACTATTTTTGTCCATGAGTTGGCATACACTGTCTGTGTAGATGCAGCCATTTCAGATGTAGTACTGTATATCTTACAATCCCCACAGCGTCTAGGCACATGAGGGCACATAAGGAAAATTGAATATTCTACCTTCTTCCATGTTTAACAAAACCCGCACACTAAGTTTAAGGTCACAAATCTCGCCAGACCCTCACCCTATTTTGAAACCTTCATATCCCTACAATCTTGCACAAAGCTGCGCTTAAAATGTCAACAAATAATAATTTATCACAAGGGCGAAAGTCAGTCACACATGAAGGCACATTTTCAGCACATTTTTCCATTTTCAACCTAATATCCTAATATATAAAATACAGATTTATGTACCTATATCTGTTTAATTAATATCTAAATGCAGAGTGATGAAGGAAGTATTATAGTGTACAGTTTAGAAGTGGCTTTGTGTGAGTGTAATTCCGGCGCATATTGTAATGATATAAAATCAGATGGGGCAGCCATGTCATTCTGGGTTGAGATGTGTCGGGGGCCAGGGCAACAAGCACCATTGTTCAAAATAAAAATGGGATTAAGTTGGGCAACACTGATTTTCACGCTGGTGGGGTTTATTTACACAGTCACAGCCATGCTTGGCCACTCCTACATGTAGACATTAAATAGAGCAGTCCTTCTGAACCAATACCAGGGGGTCAGAGATAAATACTGGTTTCATTTGGAAACATGCCCAACATGAGCTGGAGTAAGACGATCTGCCTTTCCTATCCACCCCACAGACAACTATATTTTTCAAATACCAGGATATAATTTATATGTTGGTTTGCTGAGGGATTCGTAGCCTAAGCTTTATCCTGCGATTTCAACGGGCTGCTCTTGAGTGCTGTAGGTGCAGTTATTAAGACTATGACAAACATTGAACTTGGCTTTTCATTCCAAGGATTAAGGTAATATATACTTTTTACACAAAGCATGTCACTACAATTAGGTTTTGTATAGCATGCTCGTATTTTAAAACACGTCGGGGTTACATAACTTAACATATCAAATGGCTAGTGTATTAAAATTGCTAACAGCTACATGAAGTTTGGCTTTGTTGTGCTTTATTGAAATCAAGATTCAGGCATCTCATTTATATACACATACTTGGAAAAATGTGCTCTGACTAGTGCATCCACCAAAGGTTCCTGCGTTATGTTTTATATTAACAGGAAGGTGCTAAAGGGCTTTTAGGAACCATTTTGGCGGGATGGATACCTCGAATAACGACTGAGGACAGTGCTCAAAATTAATTGCGACATCACAATGCGCTATCTTTCTTTACTCAGCAGAGGGCACTCTAGTTGAGTTTGAATCTAATAAACTGTAAATGGGATAAAATCATAGGCTACTTGCCATCATGTATAGGACGAATACATATTATATTTATTTAGATTGAAAATAAACCCACAATTATCGAGATTAAACCTATTTGGTTATGATAAAAATTGCACACGTTTTTATGATAGTTAAAGTGTTATACCGTCATGCTTTCATCCCATCACCATTCAAGTGAAAACATAATACAAAACGGTAGTGCTGCCAGTAGGGGGCATAGTGATTTATCTCTGTCCCTTCTTTCTGGACAATAGAGGCCTCCAACCTGTTCATCAGGCTGTGGTTTCGTGGGCCACAGTTACCCCTGCTGTACATTCTCTCATTTAGAATCTCCGCTTTTCTTTCACAAAAGTGTAAATAATATCCTATTCAGTCTCTTAGCCATTTAACTGTCAATTCCATTGTCAAGTACATATAGGACTGCTGCAGACTGCTTCTCAATATGAGCAAGTCCATACAGGATTTGGGCATACAGAACATTTGAAAAGAGATGAAATGACGAGAGATCTGGGAATGCACTTTATGATGAATTGGGATACCACTTCTCTGGATTTTAAATTTTAACATAATTAATCTCACATGTATTTATTTGATCAAATCATTTAGCATTAAAGCATTTTTGTTCAAATGGTCCAAATAATGTCCATACAATGCGGTCCATTAACTGTTCATGCATGTTTAATATGCTACGTAAAAGCTGTTGGCCCAAATATAATCCTGGTGTTGTAGGTAAGTAAACCACTGGACATTATGCTCTTTTAATAGGGACTGGAGCCAGCTGTCTGAAATACAGAGAAACCCCTTCAATATATTTTACCCTAATAATACATTTCAGGTCTTCAAAAGTTTAGGGGTGAGCTAGTGTGGCTTTTTGTAAAAAAACATTTGAAATAAATACTGTACATATTTTGTGATTTACATGAAATATTTTGGTAAGGTTTGAAGACTGCATGTATTTGGTTTGATAGCAAACTCACTCCACTATAGAATTTGCTTTTTTGTGATTTGGGGATTATTAAAGTTTCATCAACACAGATTTGTATTTGGTATGGATACCAGTTTGGAGTCTGAATAGGGGCCTATCATTTAAGACATGTATCATTTATTGTAAGTGGTAGATAAAAATATCTTTATACTTTAACTCAGCAAACATGTTTTTGTAACATCAAGCAAGCTCAATTTAGATGATCAATCCCTGATGTCTGACAGATACAATGTATTTGACCTCTGAATTTGAAGGTTGGTGGGATATTGACATTTAATTGTCCTGTTTTTTTGGGGTTTTTTACAATATGTACACAATGAATACAAATAGGCTAGCTGGTTTATGTCTTATCATTGGCTGTAAAAGTACATGAAATCAGAAGATGGGGAATAAATATGTATATAATAAAGCAATAACAAAACTAGGGACCTTGGTTGAAGATTCAAAACTAGTGACCTTTTTTAGAGATGGTGTAGTATTCTGTCTAAATATTAATGCTCTTTCACACCCATAGGTAACACAGAAATTTGACATAGCACCAACCAGCAGTTCAGGAGACCATTTGTTCTTTTATATGTATACAGCTATTGGATTAGTTTTGTTTAATGTTTACTCTGTGGCTTTAGTGATTCAGACTCACAAAGAGTTTTTACCCCGACCATAAGGCTCCTCAAACAGCAGCATTAATCTATTGATCACATGAACACTTTATATGCTCTGGTCACTTTCTATGTACATTTAATTTACATTAGCTCATTTTAATGAATGCATTTATAGGCACTACAACACTTGTATTTATAATATTTAAGATTTCTATTCATATCGTCCATATTCCCATGTCTACATTATTGGAATTGCTTCTAGTCACTATTATTATATATATTTTGTATTTTCTGTTATTATTTTTGCTTTGTATATTTCTTAATTACTGCATAGATTTCGCATGCATGTCACAAGAATATAATTGTTCAGAATGACGCATGTTATTCGGTGCACTTAACAAATAAAATACTTTGACTTTGATTGGTGCATCTAGGTCTCGATTCATGGATTCGCGGAAAGTAGAGCATAGTGTACATTTATACAAATATACCGAACGGTAATCACTGGAATCGTACGGTTTTCTTTAGCTAATATCTTGACATTCTAACGAAGCGATCTGTGCATAGTTTGTATTACTATGGGGATCACAGACAGCCTGAGGCAAAAGTAGAGTTCCACCAAAACTGGCCACCAACAGAGCGCATAGTGTACATTTCTATAAATATCCAGAACGTTGATCACTAGAATCGTACGGCTTTCCTTAGCTAATATCTAGACATTCTAACAAAGCGATCCGTACATAATTTGTGTTCCTATGGGGATCACGGCCAGCATGAGGCAAAAACAGACCTGCACCAAAACTGGCCACCATTACGCACGTCATGTAATGGGGAATTCAACTTATCCTTTGTTTGAAGGTCTAATCCTTGTTGCACAATCACAAATGGCACTTTTGCTATGTCATAATGCCTGAAAACATGACCTATACGATGCAGGAATGATGGGAAGGCTTAGGGGTCATGTTTACTTGGAGAACCAAAATGCTCAATTGGCGAGTACCAACGTAGTTTTCATTTCGTTCATGCAAGATAGCGCTTGGTTTTCAACCCATAACGTTTTAGAAACATATATTTAAACGTAACCAAAAGGCAGAGGAAGGGGATTCTGTCCAGGGAAAATTTTTACCAGGCAACGACAATGACCATTCAGCTCAGACAGGCAACTGTGTTTAGACCAATGCAGAGAACGAGTACATTGCTATTTATGATATATAGCACCATATTACGTCATTTGTATTGTAAATATGATATCAAATTGTTCTTCTGTCAACATACTATGGGGATGTTCTTTGGATTTCGCTCTACTGGTCCCCTTCTACCAGCTGGTGGCCGTTTGGTGTAATTACATCAAAACAGAATGAGGAACATCTATCAAAATGATTAAATATGGTTTGATATCAAAGGTGGAAAACCCAAATATTTTTGGGGAACCCCATATTTTTCACAGTGTATTATTAATGTTATTCATTAGTTACATATGACAGTAAAGGCATGGTGGTATCAGAAAAAGCCATTGAAACTAAACTTCATTGTGGTTTCAATAAAATTGTATCATACCATATTGCAGAAATGTTATCCGTAGAACATTGTTTTTGCCTTTCCAACACATACATTTTCTAAATAGTGTCCCAGAAGTCTGTTTTTGTGTGTTTTTATTGTAGCTGAGAGTGTAGTGATTACATAGATATACAATACTTCATGGCACCTGTTAGAGAAATGAATGTAGGACCCAAAATGTCCAAGTTGTGAAATCTGGCTGAAATTCACCTGAGACCCAGAAGGGTTTTTAATGCCTCCAAAAACCCCTTGCAGTAGATTATGTCAGAGGTATCTGCTGAGGCAATGTAAATGAACTAATAAATGACTGTTAATATAATGTTTGTTATGCATGCAGGTACCCTGTATGTGCGTTTGTATTTTTCCCCTCCTGCCATTTCCCCAGGTGTGCTTTATGTTCCTGATTGTGCTCGTTGGTGTTTCCCACCTGGCAGTCATGGGTGCATTGCCTGACTGCTGAGGTGGACCAATCAGTGGACACCCATCCAAATTGCACCACCTGTTCCTTTTATCCTTTACCCAATCACATCACACATCCCTGGTTTAAAAACCCAGTCAGTTGGTTCTCCCAGAGAGACTCTTTTGCTTTACCCCACATGGACATAGACACTCTTGAGATACATACCCTTTTTGATAGACAGACACTTCGTTCATTCATACATCACTTAGTTTAGCACATCGCACTTTCTCTGAGACTCTGGGTGATACGCGCTTGACACACGATGCGTTATTGACAAGGTCTTTAACACCTGTTTGAAAAGCCTAGAAAGGAAATTTGAACCTTGATCAGTTTGTACCACCTTAGGTAACCCAAATGTTGAAAAGAATTTAATCAATGCTTTGCTCACCACCGAAGCAGTAATCCTTTGCAGAGGAATGGCCTCTGGGTATCGTGTGGCCACACACATAATCGTCAACAGAAACTGGTTACCAGCTTTTGTTTTTTGTAATGGTCCAACACAATCAACAACCACATGTTTGAACGGTTTGCCTATGGCGGGTATGGGACAAAGAGGAGCGGGAGGAATAACCTGGTTTGGTTTTCCAGTTACCAGGCAGGTGTGGCATGTCCGACAGTACTGAGCCACATCCTGTTTTAAACCGGGCCAAAAGAAATGTCACAGAACCCGATCATAAGTCTTTCTGACTCCCAAATGACTGGACCACTGGTGATCATGAGCAAGGGATAAAACAGTTTGTCGAAAGGCTGTAGGAACCACTATTTGGTAAATAGCATTCCAATCTCCACCGGCGTCACCATGGGATATCCATTTGCGCATGAGGAGATTACCATAAGTATGCCATGTTTTTCTTCTTACGCTCCTCCACTGAGACAACACTAGAAAAACATTTAGCAAGGCTTTTGTCACCCTTTTGGTTTGCAAACAGCTGCTCACGAGTTACTGGTAACTGTATTGCATCAACAACACGGTCCACATTCTTCTTCCCGAACCTGGGCTGTTTTTCAGACCCCACCAGTTTACCAGAGGTGGCACACAAGCCATCCTCTTGGTCAAACTCTCTAGACAGAATAGGGTTCCGCAATTCTATCACGTCACCCATTTGTCGTGCCTGAGCACATGTGATGGCACAAGCAGGGAACACGTGAATAACTCTGTGCCAGCTCCTCCAAAAGAGACTGGTCGCTTTTATCCAACATCTCCAATATGGGTATTACCTTTCCACTGGCAATATCGTTGCCCATTACAAACGTCACCCCTTTTACTGGCAACATAGGACGTACTCCAACTCTGAACAATCCACTGACTAGCTCAGAGTGTACGTTCACAAAGTGCAATGGCACTGGGACACTTCCCATTTCAATTCCCTGGACTAACACACTGGATCCACAGTATGTATTTTCAGAGAAGGGCAACATGTCAGATAGGATGAATGACTGCGCCGCACCAGTATCTCTAAGGATCCTAACCGGACGCTGGGACGCATCGTTATCTGATAGGAAAACAAATCCCTCAAATATGAATAGTTCATAACTGCGATCTGAGACTGGGACCTTCAAGCCACATTTGCCATGAGGCACCTGTCGTGTCTCTGACCTAACAACAGTACGAATTAGCCCAACACCTGTTGGCGGTTTGGCGCGCAGAGGCGTCCCTTGTTAGCGTTTCAGCAGGAAGCACTCATTAACCATATGTCCTGGCTGATGACAATAAAAGCATTGACGTACGTCTTTCGGCCGTGTTTGATGTACTGTTGGTCGACTAGGGCTAGGAGCCGGTGGCTCCGCAGCCCTACTCTCTGCACAAGCCGAGAAAACGCTCTTGTGCATCAACACAAATTCTTCTGCCAATACAGACGCTTCCGACAGTGAGTGCACTTTCTGTTCGTTTAGGTAAACAACTATGCGTTCAGGTAAGGAATTCTTAAACTCCTCCAACAAGAGTAACTCCCGAAGAGAATTAAAATCAGTCACCTTACTAGCAGTGAGCCATTTGTCAAACAGATTTCCCTTGTCTCTAGCAAACTTTATGTTAGTCTAGATGACTTTTTATGGGACCTAAATCTTTGTCGATATGCCTCAGGAACAAGCTCGTAGGCACGAAGAACAGTTGCTTTGACCATGTCATAATTCAAACTGTCTTGAAGAGGCAGCGCTGACAAAACCTCTAGGGCTTTGCCTGTCAATTTACACTGGAGCAGTAAGCACCATACCTCTTCAGGCCATTTCAATGCTACCGCTATACGCTTAAACACACTAAAATAAGAGCCAACCTCTGACTCTCTGAACACTGGTACCAAGGCAATCTGTCTGCTAATATCAAAAGTAGTAGAAGACCCCGCTGGTGAGAATGGCTCACTAGCAGGCACTGCCCGAGCAGAGGCTAACCTCGCTGTCTCTGCCTCCAGTTCCATCTTACGCGATTCTTGATCAAGCTTACGCATCTCCAGTTCTTGATCAAGTCTACGTGTCTCCTGCTCTGCCTCGAGTATACGCGACTCCTGTTCTAGCCTTCGTGTCTCCTGTTCGGCCTCAAGTTTACGCGACTCCTGCTATAGCCTATGCGTCTGCTGCTCGGCCTCAAGTTTATGCGACTCCTGCTCTAGCCTACGCGTCTGCTGCTTGGCCTCAAGTTTACGCGACTCCTGTTCTAGCCTACGCGTCTCCTGTTTGGCCTCAAGTTTACATATCTCCAACTGGAGAGTTTCTCGCCTGATCTGTGCTCTCTCTTCTGCCTCCACTTGGAGCCGTGTCAAACGGACATCCCTTCTGTCGTCACTGTCTGACAGCGGGGAGAGTGGGTCAAAACGGGGTAGCGTGGCTGGAGCCTTGGCCTCGCCCTCATCCTCAGACATGGACGGGCTTACAGGAGCAGCAGCCACATCCCGAACAGGAGCAGCAGGCTCAGGCAGCAGCAACACAAGCACCTGCTCCTCCAACAAAACGTCTAACACAAGTTTTACAAAACTCTTCGGTATGGGTAAAGAAAAATGGTCAGCGAGAGCCTGTAGATCCACTCTACGGCATCTATCAAAATCCTCCCACGTGGGGTTAGCCAAAAAGTCATCCAAATCAAAAGTAGCCATCGCAAGCCAGCAACACGAGCCAACAAATACCGAACACTACACCAGCCGATCACACAATCACAGCTGCACAGTTCAACACTGAACTAGACACTTAAACCATGGTGCATGAGTGGCATGGGTATCAATGAGAGATCCCGGACGAGCCCCCACGTTATTTTACGAACCCTGTGGCTCTAGCAGTCTAGGGTGGATGGTACTGAGACCCGTAACATAAAACTCATGCAAATTAGTGTAGTGTAAAGGCACAGTGAGAACAAACGACACCAACAACCAAAGCTACCGTCAAACATAAAACGTTTATTATAAACACACGGTAAAGGGGTTAGGGAAAAGGGGCTGAGCCGGACCCAAGAAATGAAATAATATAGTCCCATACACCCCTAAACTGAACTTGCCTGCCTCAAGAACCGCTTAGCTGACTACTAACCAATACAAAAATACAGTGGGTGGTCTGCTCAGTTCTAACTAGTGTTTTTAGACAAAGTTTTCCTACGGGTTGTGTATGCCCAAGGGCGACTTGCTAAAAACCCCTTTTCCCAGGGACACAGGGACAAACAAAACACACAGGTTGAACAAGAACTAAAGAGCACACAGCAAACAATTGACTAGACAACACCAAACAAAACACCACAGCAATACATACTCACATGAAACAGGACAAAGTGAGATGTATGTGCTAAACTAAGTGAATGTATGAATGAACAAAGTGTCTGTCTATCAAAAAAGGTATGTATCTCAAGAGTGTCTATGTCCATGTGGGGTAAAGCAAAAGAGTCTCTCTGGGAGAACCAACTGACTGGGTTTTTAAACCAGGGATGTGTGATGTGATTGGGTAAAGGATAAAAGGAACAGGTGGTGCAATTAGGATGGGTGTCCACTGATTGGTCCACCTCAGCAGTCAGGCGATGCACTCATGACTGCCAGGTGGGAAACACCAACGAGCACAATCAGGAACATAAAGGACACCTGGGGAAATGGCAGGAGGGGAAAAACACAAACGCACATACAGAGTACCTGCATGCGTAACAAAATTCTATAATGTTAGATCAGATTGGTTTGTGCGCACCTTTCAGAAATTGGCAAATCTAAGGGATTCTTACATTGCTTCATTAAAGTGATATGCTTCTTGCTACTGAAGTGGATGTTTATGCTAATGGCTTGGTGAAAACCTTTAGGATTCACTAGCGTGGTTTGATGTACTAGTTTTTACAAAAATCAATAAACTATACAAATTTACATTTATAAAACTTGTAATTTGAATACTGAATGCTGATTGGCTGTTAAAGATGTTATTTGAGACTGTACAGTATACTGTGGTATCACAACACCTTTTACTTTTATAAATGCACTGGTAATCATTTTGTAATAGCAATAAGGCATCTCAGGCATTTGTGGTTTATTGTCAATATACCAGAGCTAATGATGCATTGTGCCTAAGAACAACACTTATCCGTGATATTTTGCCCATATACGACACCCACTTAATGCCTTATCATTTATATACAGTGCCTTACAAAAGCATTCAGACCCCTTACCAATTCTCTTATATTATTGAATTACAAAGGGTATGTAGAAATTCCATTCCGATTTATATTTTCTTTAAAAACAATGACAATCAGGCAGACTCTTGGATGAGTGGTAAAGTTTCCAGCTATGGATGTATACAGCTGTGGAATTTGAGCCACACCAGTGTTGCTTCGGCCTTAGGAGCATTGTCCTGCTGAAAGGTGAATTCCCTTCAATGCTCCAGTTTTTAGTACACTAAAGCAAGTTGTCTTGAAGTATTTCCTTTTATTTTGCTCCCTCGTTCTTCCTTAGATTTTAATAAGATGCAGAGTCCTGCTCATGTGAAGTATTCCCACAGCATAGACTCTACATTGATCAGTGCACCTTTGCTGCACTCACAGGCACAGTAACTTCTTCAAAGTGAGTGTTGGCCTTTGCATTGTATTACTTTATCTCTAACTTAAGTAGAATGCTTTATGGAATTTTTTTACAAATATTTTTTAACATTAGACCCAATGAAACCACAATTGATTCTGAGTGTGTGTTTAAAATACAAAATTTAACAGAATAAATTTTCACCGTACCATTTGTAAGTCAGTAATACGGAATAATTGATAATAATTATATATATATAATTATCAATTATTCCATATTACTGACTTATACAGCTCCGGAAAAAATTAAGAGACCACTGCACCTTTTTCTTTCCTTTCCAAAAAAATTTGAAAAGGAAAGTTTTGATTGAGGAAAAGAAGTGTTCAATTTGCAGTGGTCTCTTAATTTGAACCCTTCTGTTCCTCACTCAGAACTTTCCTTTTCGACTTTTTTGGAAAGGAAAGAAAAAGGTGCAGTGGTCTCTTAATTTTTTCTGGAGTTTGGTGTATATATGTAATGGAAAGCATCACTGTGGCAAATTACCACTATGAAATTTAAATATGCATAGACCACCTGGATAGACAATTATTGTGTTTTTATTTCATAGATCTCCTCTTCTCTGCACCTGCATGGCACTGGGGGAGTAAAACTATACATCTGATGTGATGCTTCAATCTGATCCGTGACAAATTGTTTGCAGTGGCATCGAATGCATTGCCATTTTTGCGTATGGTCTATATTAGGTCAGTTTTTCAAAAATACATGTTAAATGAGGTCTTAAACCTGTAAACTGTTGCTTGAAAGTATTTTTTATTTATTTTGATGTGAAAGAGCATCTGTTTGTCAATTCGTAGTGATTTGACAGGCTAATATATATTAGATTCAACTTTGCCATTGAACAGTACAAGTACAGTACAATGAAATGCAGTTTGTATCTAACCAGAAGTGCAAATAGAGGAGTGCAGAAAACGTACAAGTATATGTAAATACAAGTGGAATGAATAGGTGTGCAATTAATGCAAATGCATTACATATGGCAATTCTAAATGTGTAGTGGAAAATTCACAAATTTACAGAAAATGTACAGGTATTAAGTATAATGTACGTACAAGTGAGATAAATAGTTGTGGCAATTCTCAATGGCATTCTGAATTTGCAATCAAGGCAAATTGAAGGAGTGGGGTAGCATTTGCACTCTTTCAGGAGGGCACTCTTTCAGGAGGCCACTCTTTCAGGCTAATCCCTCAGTAGGCATGATATTGGCCTATTTCACTTTTTAAGGATGGGTGTTTTTTTTTACTTTTTCTAGGTAAAATATAAGCAAGTGAATTACATATCTTAAGGGAACACATATAGATAGCCTGCGGAGGACCGTTGGAGTTTAATAGAATTTTCACCAATGCTATCATAATTCTAGTTACGTTAGGCCACTGCAATTGTATTTCATTTATAGATACTAAACAACGGCCTAATAAAATGACAGCAGTTGTAAATCACCTCGATAGTAATTTAGCTAAACATAACCGAAAACCAAAGGACAACAATTCATTTGTATTACATTTTTATATCATTATTGTTATACAGTGATTACGGGGCAATAAACCATTGTATACATGGCTGCGAAGCGGTACAAAAATGATGAATTCCTCTAAAGCATAAATATGATAATTTTCCCAAAATCACAATCTTCTATGCACATAAAATACTGATTTCGTTTGAATTATGGTTAAAGTCTGTCGATAACAATATTGTTTAATATTGCATATAGCCTACAGAAATTCACAAATGTAGCTATGCTTAATAACTTGTGTCTTGATTTCTCCGGCATAGATACGTGTCGTTTATACGTCCTTCATAGCGCTATACATTAAGTAAAGAACATATTATTTACTAAGTTGTAGCTACTAACGTTTTTATTAATTCGTACTGGAATTTGTATTAATCATGTAGAAAGGTTTGTTAAAAGAAATACAGTAGCCGATGCATGGAATGTGGTATAGGTCAAGGGGAGAATAAACACATTTAATTTATGCTTACATCGTTTTCCAAACTTTGGGTGGGATTGGATGAAATGGACAAATTATTTACATGCAATATATTGCAAACTACGCATATGTAGCTTAGTTTATTAATTGAATGAAAATGTACGGTTGCTTGGGCTCCAAATACCTATTGGCTACGCCTTCGGGAGAAGCTACGATTTAAATATTTTAGTGTGGATTTGGTGCAGTTCCTTAATAAGCATAAAGAAATTGCGAACATTGTAAATCTGCACCAGCGAAACCAGTACTGCACCAGTAATTGGGCATTCCTTTAGGCCAAAAACAATGACTTCAAGCAAATTAACGGAGCCAAAGGGTATAACACATTCAGATAGCCTATAGACAAGAACTACGACAACTTTACCGGTTTGATGCGAGTCCACTACCAAACGTTTTATGCGTAGAGGGCATGCCTACCAATCTGCCAATAAGCACATAGCTTGTCAATTAATTCACTGTGTTAAAATCACGTGCCAAGAGGTTATCTTGTCATTGGTTACTGTATGGGGGCTGCTTGTGCCGTATTTTGGGTGGAATTATTGACTTGTTAGACGGAATGCATTAGGCTACTACAACCCACTCAGTAGAAAGTGGTGGGTGTTTGACCCTCTCACTTTTGTGGCCTCTGAAAACTTTAAACAAACTGTGGATTAGCCTACATTTACCAGAATGTAAGCGTAAACACGATTTTAGCGTTGGGCATTTTGACACCATTTGGCCTCAGTTTTCCGCAATGGTTTATTGATGTTCCATCTTCTGTGCTTCAATGGCCAAGCTCGTTGACCATCGCGCGCAATTCTCCTCGTTTGGTTTCGGGGGCGTCGGAATGCCAAGACCTCATGAACCGGGGAGTAAAGAGCTTCGGCTAGGGATCTGCCCGTATGGAGAGACCTCTCAGTTCGCAGCCTTCAATCTCAGCAACGCGTGTCAAGACGTTGCACAGAAGCCACAGCTTCCCCAAGTCTCCGGATACGCAGATGCGCAGGGAAGCCACAGCGTAGGGCAGTTTGGATCACATGGACACAGAGCGATCGACGGCAGGGATTTTAAGTTCACGTATCGAAATCCAGAAATAGTTCATTTCGCAAAAAGAGATGCCCAGTTTGGATTTTTCAGGGGCAACACAAGGGGGAATGTGCAAATGACCCTTAAATCTGAAAACCCAGGCTATCCTGTATTCCCATCTGTACGCGAGCAGAGCTCATCTCCAACTGGATACACAGCGAACCGCAGGACGCATTTGAGAACACACGGAGACATATACTTTGGAACGGATCCGCATCTACACGTCTCCAGACCACACCCACGTGTCAGTGGTACTCATCTTCAGTTTGATCACAGTGTAGATGTGAGAGTGGCGTCAGAGAATGGACACGGTGCTTTCTTCCGATACACGCGACTGGCCTCCCAGCATGACGTCACCTGTAAATGGATAGACGACGATCAGACGAATCGTCCCAAAAAAACGTGCGGCAAGTTGTTCTGCTCTACATTTGATTTGGTTACGCACCTCTCCGCCGATCACGTGGGCCGTCCCGACCGGGGTCTGCATAGGCCTACTTGCTTTTGGGAGGATTGTCCAAGAGAAGGCCAATCATTTACTGCAAAGTATAAATTAGTCAACCACATCCGCGTACACACTGGAGAAAAACCATTCACCTGTCCCTTTTATGGCTGTGGTAAAATATTTGCAAGGTCTGAAAATCTGAAAATACATAAAAGGATCCATACAGGTAATAAAGTTGAGTATTCTTGCAGAACAAGTACAATGCTATCTGACTGCTTTGTATCCAACTTTGACCAATTATGAGTCTATACCACTTCGAGGCATATTGCTGTTATAAAATTACAATTTCCTTGGCAGGCGAAAAACCCTTCAAATGTGAATTCGCAGGCTGCAACAGGAGGTTTGCGAATAGCAGCGACAGGAAAAAACACACGCACGTTCATACCTCAGATAAGCCCTATATCTGCAAGGTTTGTGAGAAGGCCTACTCGCACCCCAGCTCTCTGAGGAAACACTCGAAGGTATATATGTATATAAAAATACATACATTTGAAACAATAAAAGAAATAACTATAGCTATAACTATATACATAGGCTACATTATAGGCATGTGTATAAAAACGGTATAAAAAAAATACAACTTTTTAATTATCTACAACTCGTGTTCTTATTTTGCAGGTTCACATATCTCAAAGCTCGGAGATCTCCCCGACAGTAACTTATGGATTCGAGTCGTCCACGCCACCAGCTCCCTGTAGACCTACGTCCTCAACATATGAAGAGTCTAAAAAAACATCCATGCTGCAGGTCAAGCATCAAAAATCAATATTTAAAGAGGACCTTTCTTCCAATTTGTTTGAATGGTAGGCCTACGTTTGAAAAGGTTCTATTCAAGTGGAATCTAAAACGTTTATAGGATAGGAACACATTCTTATAAGTAAACGTTTATAGGATAGGAACACATACATATAAACAAACGTTTGCTAAATTCAACGAACACAGTAAACATCCCGTAGACTCTCCATTGCCGTCATAGGATTATATTTTTGTCCTCCGAAATGTTTGGAATAGTCTGATTCTTATATCTTATACATGATAGGCTACTCGTACCATTAAATGAATACATTCTGTAAGATAAAAATACATAGTATACGACTTTGGTCAGCAAAAGCAAAATATACTACAAACTATGAAGTGTATAAAAAAATAAAAAATAACTTAAGGACGAAGGCAGATAAACGAAAAAATGACTTAATGAGCAGTCTACATTCAGTGCATGGAGAAATAGTAGACCTATTTGCATGTGTTGGTAAAACATTTTAGCTTTGTTGTCAGAATCCATTTTAAGATATAAAAGCATAGGCTAAGTTGACTAAATTCTGCCATTTTAAAAGAACAATATTCAAATGTATTATTTCATTCTCTTTTAAAGTATAGTTTACAACATCATTAATAACACTGTATTTTTGTTGAACATTTGCATACATTTACAGGTTTAATAAGTATATGTATGTACATTGTATTTTTATTTCTAGTTCATTAAAAATATGTAACTTTAGTCTAAACCTTATTGAGAAATATTGTTATGGGCATTTTCTAAATGTAAAGAGTGATGTTGAGTCTTTAGATAAGATCCATTTGAATGTGTTTAGGATTTTTTGCTTTACATGTTGGATATTGGAGTGGTATGCCCTATGACTTTCATTTAATTAATATCCAGAATTTACAGACAAAGCAAAATTGGTAATCCATTTCTGCCCCCAAGAAACAAAATAATCAATAAGTGTCCAGTGGAAAAGCAAGAGGATTATTTTTAAAAAGCAATTTAAATACATCTGGTAGGCCATGATGTTGATCCATGTTTTCCATGTTGATCCAGCTTTTTTGAAGCTACAAAATACTGTACCATAAAACAAAGCAAAAGTGAAATAACAGAAGGCAAAAATATACTTAATATGAAAGACCTTTAATTAACGTTTTGTCAATTTTCTTGAGGAATGGATGTGTAATGTAACCAAAACAGCCATTAAATTGAGAAGATATACTTTTTCCTTGTTTACTGGTTTATATCATCAAGGATGCTGTACATTGTGTGGATCTGTAATCTCCTCTCGTTATTGGTTTAGCAAATGTGTTGAAGTACCTGTAAGTACTTTTATGAGATTAATAGAGTGATGAGCATGGAAGCAGAGACCACATACAGTATATCTGAGATCATACACTGCAGACATATTACATATTACAATCTAGCCAGTGTTTATTTTACACTTACTCACCTCTTCATCCTATCCTTCAGCTCAAGTCGTCTAGCTCTGCTGGCTTAGCCGGAAGGACGTTCTAAGAGGATCAAGTCATATAAGCAGTTTCCAATGGCCCTTTGTCACGCAAGTGTCTGTGTCATCTTTAAGATAATCTAGTCCTCCATTTTCTAAGGAAAGCCAGGCTGTTGAACGTCAACCGACATCCTTGCCCTGTGTTTTTGTGGACAATATTACAATGAAATATTTACTCCTCTGTCCTATCTCACCTACTCGACAAGCGACCAAGTAATCACATATGTATGTACTTGATTGTTGGTAGCCTTTTTTTTACTTTTTTAACTTTTTTTATCTTCAGTGTCCCATGATCTTTACCTCCCTCTTCAATAAAAAAACATATTTGCCCTTCATGGTACTATTCTGAGCAGACTCCTGTCATGAGTGACAGTTCAGCCATGGTGCTGGTGATGGTTGTGGTGACAGGATGGAGCCTGGTGTAATTGTGCCCCTGCTGTGGGACTGGCCTGGCTGGGATCATGGCCCAGCGGGAGGTGGGGCCCAACCCGGCCCCGCAGCCATGGAAACAGCTAGGGTAGGAGGAGGCCGGGGAGGAGGTGAAGGGTCTAACCTGTCAGAGATAAAGACCTCCAACTGGCAGCTCCCTCACCCCACATGGTCACTGAACTGGACAAAAGTGAATCTTCCAGCTCTTTGAGATTTGGGAGAGGAGAAAATAATGTAAAAAAATGTACATTTCATCTAGATTTGAGGCTGATGAAGGAAGGAGGTCATTTAGGAGTGACCTAGGCTTCGAAAGCTGTTCGTTTGCAACCATTAGTAAATTAACCGCAGGGGAGAAAAATACATTCTTTTTTATTATGTGTATGTGTGTGTGCCTTGCACATATGCATTTGTGTGTCTACTCCGCTCCTGTTCTTGTATTTTTCAGCAGTCTCTCCTTTCAGTACCAAGCCTCCTGCCCAGTAGGGAGCACCTCTGTCTCTGGCCACCTGCCAGGGTCAGAGCACAGACCTCTCCTGCTTGGACATGTCCCTGCCCTCTTCATGCTTTGGCCCATTTTCCAGTCTTCACAGTCTGGGTCATTCATGGAAATATAAAATAGCTTTTGCGGTATTATAAGCCCCCTCTTACAGTTCTGTATACCGAAAGCGTTGGAAGACTCAACTTCACAGGACTTTCAACTAAAAATAGGGTGGGGACATTCTAAATTACATGGATTTGGTTGGGCGCTCCCTGTAGGGGGTCTGTAACAAACGCAGGTTTTGTTTTTCAAGGATAATTGAAAGAGAGAGCCTGTGTCACAGGTGTAATAGCCCATTTGATGTTAATTGTTTGATCAGGTCAAGTGAGTCCAGAGAAGGTATTTAAGCCTCTGTTTGCATTGTAGGTGTCCAGCTACAGCTGGTAATGTGGTCTGAAGGATTGGTACAGGTCATGTAAGAAGTGTTAGAACATGGCAGAAAGGTAAAAGTGATGAAAAATGAGAGATGTCATCCTTCCTTTTGGACTGTGTTGCTTCCTGGATTCGTTTAGGTTTCTATGTCTATTCCAACTAAAACAGTTTGAGTAACAAACAGAGATGGAATAAAATGCGGCAGCATTGTGCGTACAGGGATTGAGATGGGAGGATGGTGTCTTGCTGGCCATGTGATGTTTGTACTATGCCTTATTCAATACATGTATTGACCTTGTACTTTTTGGTTTGGTTTCTGCGTCACGTTGCCCTGCTCAACACGGGTTGTTAAGAACAAGTCACATTTCCCAACGTGCAACACCTGTGACTGCTCCTTCTACATTTTCTGGATTGTATGTGGAGTTCAGAAGAGAACCCCAATATGTGGGCTAACTAGTTACAGGTGTTTTTTGAGAATGCCTGATACATTAGGTCAGAAATGGTATCCCAACGCACTGTGTGAGGTGTGGTTCATATATGAACACCTATCTGTTTTAGTGGCATCCCAACGCACTGTGTGAGATGTGGTTCATATATGAACATCCTTCTGTTCTAGTGGCATCCCAACGCACTGTGTGAGATGTGGTTCATATATGAACACCTTTCTGTTCTAGTGGCATCCCAACGCACTGTGTGAGGTGTGGTTCATATCTGAACATCCTTCTGTTCTAGTGGCATCCCAACGCAGTGTGAGGTGTTGTTCATATATGACCATCCTTCTGTTCTAGTGGCATCCCAACGCAGTGTGAGGTGTGGTTCATATATGAACTGTTCTGATGGAGCCATCTGGTGGTGGAGAGGGGATGCTACAAGCAGCCTTTCAGCAGGGAGGTGGGCCAAATAATACTGAATATTCCCTTACTTTTTTGGTAAAACAGCTTGATTGAAAAGGTCACTACAACTATCATCTATGGTAAAGTATTCCTCATAGTTTAGTAAAAGGTCATTACCATAATAAGAATGAGCTTGGGAATTAATTACCTTGGCAGTTTTACTGAATAGCTCATGGTTATGCTAGCAATAACTGCCTGGTATTGTGATGCAGTAATTTTCATGAGTCAGGGTAAAGACGAGGTATTATAATATCCCATAACTCTTTGCATCACTATTCAACAAGGGACCACCTGCATTCGGTATGATTGGGTGTGAATGGTAGAAGCACACTTTTAAGTGAAAACTGCATTCAGAAACAAGTTTTTAAGTACTGTGCTCACTGTTTGATGGGTTGCTTATTGCGACAGTGATTTAAATAAAGGGAAGAGATATGAATATTATTGGTCAATGAATGCAGAAACGGATAGTGCTGCCGCATAGCAGACGGTCAACATTCATGTATTCACACAGCGTCATGCACTTGCTACACTAATCATCACAAAATCCCTTGTAGAAAAAGGTCTATAGAAAATTATAGAATGTAACATAAAAGCCTGCCGGTCACCAGGGTTCAACCTGTCTCCACCCTTCACCTCTGTCTCCATCAGGCTCAGCAATTATTAAGACCCAGCAAAGCTCCCACTGAGGGATCACTCACCAATTGCCCAGGTTTCACGTCAACCCAGCATTCAAATCAACTGGCCGTTAAAGGGAAGTACATGAGATCCTAACTTCTAACAGTGCATCACATTGACAAACAACAGTACAAACAACAGGCTGGGTGTCACTGATGGGATGTCAGAACAGCCGTGATGTTGATTATGGTATCGTTGCTGTACCAGGCGTTGATGGAGCACCTGTAGAAGTTTCAGACTACACCAATGTCACCACGGTGTTGATATAATGGGACTATTTCATAACCTCAGTGATGTCCCGAAACGAACTAGAAGACTTTCTTTGTCTACTGTAGATCTTTCTTGATAAACAACATGCATGAGTCAACAATAACATGGGGATTAGCCCATAACGTGCAAAGAGATGGGGTGAAGATCTTCATCGTCCTGTTTCATTTGGCCTAATATGCAAGATTTAGTTCTGGGTTTACTGAGAGCACAACACAGGCAACTGATTCATCTGTGAGTCTAATACCATTGTTGGTTTGCGTTGTAGTAGGCCTTAAATATCACAGATCAGATCATCAATAATCCACAAGAAGGGATGTTGAGAATGCTGTCCCTCCATCTGTGGCTTTGTACTGGCAGCAGCAGCCGGGCTGGCCAAGGTCAAACCATGTGATGATGAAGATGGGCGTTCAGTCTTGTGTCTTTGGAATGCAGGGTAATGGACCCTTTCTGTTGATACAAGGTCGTCATTGCTGCAACGTCACGACTGGTTGGCCGCAGGATCACAGAGGACAACGTCTGGGGCTTAGATACTTGCACCAGCTCGACCCTGCTCTCCCTGAGTGTATCCACGCAGAGGGAAACAGTCAAACAATTACGTCCAGCAATTTATGAACATTATTCCCCTTTAAGAGGACGCATATGACCACATCTGGAAGCGAGACACGTGGGCGGCCTTCCTTCAAGTAAATTCCTGGCAATCTCCCACGCTGGCGGAAACCCCAACACTGCCAGAAATTACTTTCTAAACTCTAGTTCACACAATTAAGTCGGTAGTTTAACACCAAGAACTACACAGACATCAATCATACGGGGAAAGATCACACACACAAAATCATGTATAGCTACCGATGGCAACATCAAGTTTATTTTCCATCTCAAAACAAATCATGACAAGACCAAAGGTTGAGCTTCAGCTTAACGGTTGAAATTGAATCCACCGCTGTATTTGAGACAATGACAGACAGATGTACTCAATCAGTTTAAAACCTGTCCAAGGCTTGGCCCTTAGTTTTATTCCAGATGATTCACATCAAGACCAAGATCATTTATTCAACACACAAATTCTCAGTAGAAAACATTCACGTGATGTGGACAATTATTGACGTTAATCAATGAAACAGGTAATTGTCAAGGGAAAGAATAGAAAATACATAGGGTTAGAGTATGCAACAACAGTAATTCCCAACAGTTCCGTTCCTGTCGTGTTTCACCGATCCAACAAGGAGGCGTGGACCACGGCAGGCGAGACTGTCCTCTAGCAAGCTGAACAGAGGAAGACGCGCGGCGATGTTTGCCTACGTATCCTCCTCGTCGCTTCCTGCCAGGCTGCTGTCCGTGGAGTCCACTTCTGCGTCCTCTGGTGTCTTCGCTTCCACCAGCGCGTGCGACGCGGGCCCTTCTTCCTGGCTCGGCGGGTTAGAGGGCTCGACCTCAGTTCCCGCTGCCCGGCTGGACGACTCTGGGGTTGCTTTATCGGAGCCCTCGGTACCTGGCGGCGGAGCCCCTGGCGGTGCTGGCCCCTTACTCCCCCCCTCCAGGTAGGCCGCCCAGCCCTTCAGTCTCTCCTCTCGTTCCCTCGTCGTCTCCTCCACCTGTTGACAGACAGTTATACTCAATATGGTACTTCAAGTCAGGTGGCTGCCCTGTAAAATGTTTTTCAAGCCTGTGATCGATGACTGAACTCTTTTACCAGCCGATTCAACTGGCCTGGCTCCGGTCGCTGCCTCTTTATGATCTAAAGAAATGCGGCGACAGCTGACACCCCGGCAGCTTCTGATTGGACAGCAGGGTTTTTTTTGTACCTGGTAGTCGGTTGTTCCATCCCACAGCTGGGCTGATAACTTCTTGCCGCCAAACCAGCGGCCGTTCAGTGCTATCTGACACACGTCAGCGTCCTCTGGCTCTTTGAAGGCCACCGAGGCCACTCCATCGGGGTGTCTCTGTGGAAGATGCGGGAGAGTGTTGACCCACAATTGTACAAAGATTTAAATGCGAAAAATCCAACGTTTCTGTTAAAACATTTGCAAGCCCCTCCAAATGTTTCCATCGAAGTCACTCGATATGATGTGACATCCAGCAAAAACACTGTCACTGTCAAAGTAAAATTTTCTATCGTATTTATTTTTCTATCATATTTTAACTTGAGATTCTATGGAAAAAACATCCGCGAGGAGGTCAAGCACAGATCCTGTTACCAGCATATAAAATGAAGTCTCTCTGCATTTATTGGAAATGAACTCAATGAAAAAGGTTACGATGACACACCTGCTGATTCACAGCTGCTGACATGGGCAGACACTTACATCAAAAATGATGACCTTCTTCACCTGACCGAATTTCTCACATTCTGTCCGGAGGTCATCCCGATACTCGTTCAACACCAGGGGGTCTTCCTGATATAAAACAGTAGAAAAACAGGGTTCAATATTGTTGGAATATTAAACAAGGAACTGAACCATTCCTGATATCTGATGGTGAATGACTCCTTATTCAACATCACTCACAGGAGGCTCCGCGATTCAAACAAGCAACTCTTCTGTTGCACGCCAGACACCTGAACACTCAGGCTACCTGCTGGCAAACTCGCTAAAAATGCCTCAGTGTGGTCAACACCCTGTTAAAGGCCCTTCACTCGGTTTCCACACAACAGTCATGCATACCAGCTGTTTGCAATAGTACCTGTTGATTTAGGCGTGGGAAACAGAGAGGGGGGTTGTGCTCACCTCAAAGTCACTGGGGTGGAACATGTTCTGGATGATGAGCACACGTTCATGCCTCCTGCGGGCCTCTTCTCCCGCTTTCTTCTCCGGCCTCCAGTCCAGCTGCCTGTCAGTCAGTATGACGGTGAGAGATGAGCACCACAAACAGAAAAGGGAGAGACACCCTACTCGCCGAAAGCATTGAAGTATCCCAAAGGCAGGAATGTCACTGAGCAGGAAAAGGACATACTTCTGCTGTGCCTTCATCCTCTTGCGGTAGTCCTTGCTCTTCTTCTTCTTCTTGGTGGCGTCATACTCGCCCTTGAGCTCGAACTTGGCAGCCTCCACGTGGAGCTTATAGCCCCTGATATCCGTCTCGTCAATCAGCCGCTCCGCCAGGGCTACAGACTCCTTCTGCGGGGGGGGGAGCGCGATTGGATGAAGGGCCTACATACTATGCAGAATGTTGTCATGGAAATATATGTGGTGACAGAGGTGAATGTGAGCACCGACACAGCCAGCTGTTGCATCCCGGGACACTCACCTTTAAGTAACAGCAGAGACCGTCGCCTTTCTGGTTCCCCTGGCCGTCCTTGTAGAGTTTGACTTTGTATTCCTCGGAGACGGGGTCTCTCATGACAATGCCGCACTTAGACATGAGCTCCACAAACTCTTCGGTGGTGATGTCCGGTGGAAGACCTGGAGAATGGGAAAGAACTTTCCTGACTGACTGGACACTCGGAACTTTCCAGAACAATGCACATCTCCAAGAACTTGAAATTCAGTTGTGTTACTTATTGATCAGACCTTGAATTTAAAAAAATAAATACACAAACATACATATTTGTACTCTAAATACGTATTGTCTATATGCTGAATAAAACTATAAATAATTTACCTCTATTTGAAGTATTTAAATGTATACTAAACACTTTCAAAACATATCTACCAATTATATTTTAAAGTAATGGTTAAAAGAAATTAAATACTTAAAAACAATATCACAGAAGATGTAAAGCCAAGAAAAAAACATGAATACTTTGTAAATACTTACTTTTATTTAACTATTTGTGTCTTGTGTAAATATTTCCAAATGTATTTTAACACATAAAATACCATAAAACATTATTGTTAAATAGGATCCAGATCTGCCAGCCATAACCTCGGACACAAACGAAAAGATGGGAGACTTACCCGACACATAGACGTTGGTATTCTTGTCCATTTCTACATCAAACCAGGCTGCAAAGACGAGGTGAACGGTTGAGTTTTCCTTATGAGGACACACCAAGTCACATTCAACAGCATGCTAAAACCACTCAGACATCCTGTACCTGCGGCATCAGCCTTCCTCTTCTCGGCTTTCTCCTTTTTGCCCTCCTTCGTCTGTTCCTTGTCAGCACTCTTCTCAGCTGTCTTACCCTCTGGCTTGGCCTGTGTGTCTGTTTCGGCTGCGCATGCAGCATTGGGATCATGCTCCCCATCTTTTGTGAAGCCGTAGTTGGCCTGATATGCAGCAAGGAAGTCCTCAGTTATCTAGATGAGAAGACAACAATTACCCCAAACACTTTGCACAGACAAGAAGTGCTCAGTGAAAACAGTGTGGCACACTGATTCTAAAGGTTTGAGGAAAATTAAAATAATGGTTCCCAACCCTTTTTGAGTTACCGGACCACCAACTGAATGTTGCTCTGTCTGCAATACCCCTCAAGTACCCCCTCATATGCATTTCACCAGTCAGCCTATGGTCTCATGAGTCCAATTATCCCCAGAGGTCCGAGTACCCGTGGTTGGGAACCACTGCGATTAGAACATGTTGAATATGGAACTATAGTTAAACAGAATGTTAGGGTGTTTCATACTTTAGGGAACCATGCTTTCTTGTCATGGTCCCAGTCATATACGGTCCCGTCCTCTGGGTCCACGAAGGTGTACGGGTCGTCTCCGTCCCCCTGTCTCTGGCCATACAGCTGCTGTAACCGGAGCTGCTCATGGAACTCCTTATTTTTATCAGTATCATCACTCATCTAAACAACACATGGTTACGCAGGTTATGACAAAGAATCACATTGAAGAGCCATCTTTGTGTTATTGAATGGAACACTACTAGCTAGAAGAGACCCCAAACTACGTTAGCTAGTATATTGTGCTAGTTTGCGAGTATTTTCGAACACTAATTCCAAACCTGGCTAGCTATACTTGTAAGCATTGTAGTCAAGACCTGAGACACCTCAACGTACTGTATGTAGCTGTGGCCTGCTAAATATTGTAGATACGTTATATAACTAATGACGTTAGATTATATTAATCTACGTTAGTGAACTATAAATCCAGCCAGCGAGTCAGTCAGCCAAAGTAATTAACACAGACAGTTAACCATATCCAGTTAATGTTATTGTTGCTAGCCATTAAACAACGTTAGCTGACATGAATCAGGCAAGTATACCCAACTAAACCTAGTAGTATTACGTATCGACAACGTAATATACCGTAACTGTGCTAGTTTCTTGTTTGTATATACATATATATTTATATAGACAAGCAAATGGCAAAAATATTATATTTAAATATGTATTAAATGTACTTTATTAGGTGGGTTATTGATTAGTTAAGTAATTAAACGTAACAGAAAAACATTAGCCAGCTACCTTTGACTATCCACCGGCGCCGCCAAAGATAACTGACGATACCCTTCCGGTGTCACATAAACAATTCCGGTAGCCCAAAAACCTTCGGTAAGTTCTATTTGGGATATTTGGCGCGTCCCTATGTTGCGCTTGCGTTGGATATCGCCCAATCATTATTATTTTATTTATTATTGAATACATTATTGAATACATTATTGAATACATGTACGTCTTGAGCGCTGCCGCGGATGAGCTGCTTCGATCATGTCAAGCAAGCCTGTTTAAACAAAACCTGACAGAACATTTTATGAGGTGTTACTGAGACCAAAGTCATGGATATAAGTTTTCAATTCAAATGAACAGGTCAATAATTATGTTAAGGCATTTCTAAAACATTGTTTCACTTCAACGACCGAATTCTAAATACTATATAATGTGTATGCATCAGTCTAGCATATGCAGACTGCATTTATCTTAAGATTACAGCCAGGTAAATTCGGTTATGTTCATTAGAACTGTGATTGTCAGTTTATAGCAGAACGCTGTTATATTTTTCTGATAACACATGTAGTTAAACCTGTGTAACAACTGGCCGTTAACATTTAAGCGAGATAGTTATCTGTTAGCTCATGCAAACCTAAAACTATTTTATTAGGCGTAGCTCTTATGGTAAGCAAGAAATCATTTCTAACTACATTTGAAGGCAGAGTCGATGTGACACACGATATTACTTTCAAAATCAAACGAAATCATTTAGCTAATAGTTAAAACATCCAACCAAATGTCATCTAAGTTGTGAACACCCCGGAAACAATACACTAAATGATAAACATTTGAATTGTTTGATGGCTTTAGAAAACTTTCTAAAGCCATCAAACCATCTGCTAAATTGTGAATCGCGCGAAATCCAATGCATTCGCAACATGAGGACGCGCTAAGGATCAGAATAGCTGATCTCACTAGAGATGGCCATTCGAGGCTTCATTACCGTTCTACTAGCAGCAGGATATTATGCTAGCAGTTCTAACTCAGATTTTCCTTTTCAAAATAAAAGCCATCATTGAAATATATATGGTAATATAGTTATTATAGTTATTTTATGTTTAATGTCTATTCCAATGATATTCTTGTCTGTTCTTTTTCACAGACTAGATTGTTAACTATATTACCTTATACATTTCAATGGTGGCCTTTATTGTGATCAAGAAAATCTGAGTGCTGAGGGCATAATATCCTGCTGCTAAAATAACGCTAATGAAGCCTCATCTGGCAATCACTACTCATACATTCTGTACCAACAACATACTGACTGGGGCTTCCATTCAAACACTTAAAGCACAAATTTGTATTTTATTTAATCTGACATAATACTTTGACACACACAATTATATTTTCGAAAGGTTGCAGTCAATTTAATTTATTGTCAGTTTTGCACTTATACATAGTCATATTCATAGTCATCATTAAGCATGGTTCTGGACATCAGGACATCATCATCCCAAACATCATCCCAAATCACTTCATTTTCATTTGCTCCACAGCAGACATGAAAACATTTATTTATATTATGGCCTACATTGTGCTTTATCATATTAAGCTACTCTCTTAGGGAGATGTGAAGTGCATTCACATCCCAGATTAAGTGAAAGCAAAAGCTGCCATGATACACAGAAGCAAAGCTGTGTGTTCTGATTGCACAAAAGAATTGAACAAGTTACTTCTTGTTACAATCTTTGTTTCTCTTCATGCACTTCGCACAAATTAGCATTCCTACAAGCCCTACTGTATTAAGGAATGGGTAGCCGTTGTCTTGGGTGAGATCTGTATTGCCAAGTCTCATTGTTTGCCTCTTCTGGGACAAGGACACTCTTTTCAGGAAGAGGAGTGGAGTAAAGTTGGACACGTGGTAATGCCAAACTTTTCTTATACACAAGGTCTGCCAGCAGGGGAAAAAAACAGAACATTATTTGTACTCTAGCTGTAACTTGGGAATCTGCCTCTTTAGCTTTTGTTTCCACTCAATGTGCTACATGTCATGTGCCAAAGAGTGTTTGTCAATGACAAGTAGCGATAGGATTGGAATGTTACCGAAGAGACTAAAAGTCAGGCTAGTTCAACTCAAATCACTAATTCTACAGTTATAATAAGAGTTCTATAATAAGCAAAAAACATAGATTTGGCTGGAAAAAATCTATGTAATCTCACCCAGGTTAGGTCTTCTGATGGACACTTGTCTTTGACTGGAGTTGGAAGAGGCTGAGGTGCTGTCTGTTGAACTGGACTTGATGGATCTCACTGAGGGCATGCGCACAGGAGGGTAAAGCCTTGGTTTAGCAGCAGCTGTGGCAGTCTGGCTCCACTCTGAACAACGAGATATACATTTCTCAAGTTTTAGTTGTCATGTAAGCATATATTATTTCATTTTTACAAATGTTTGATTATTTCCGATAGTGGTCAAAATACACAGTTTAATTTCAGTATCATTGAATACTGGATGGGAACTGTGTGATTTCATATATTGTTTGGGTTATATTTTCTGTGTGGTTATATTACCAGAGTAGACCTGGAGTCTGAAGCGGCCAAAGCACAAATGGATTCTCCATTGCTTTCTTACATTCTCCTTCATCAGACAATGGAACAGGAATACAAAGAACCCTAAAACACACAATTGACATCAGACTAAACTTTATCCACAATTGACATCAGACTAAACTTTTAGACTAAATATTACACTGCTCAAAAAAATTATGGGAACACTTAAATCAAACATCGGATCTTGATGAAGGAAACATATTAAAGGTCAAAATCTTTACTGTACATTGTGTAATTTGTTGAGAACAAAATGACGTAGCATCGGTCAGTGGCAAACAAAATCACCAACCGATTGAGGGCTGGATTCAAACTCACACAGAAAATCAAAGTAAACCATTAAAATCACAGGCTGTTCCAACTGACATGAATTTCATAGAACTTACTTGAGTTCCAACTCATAATGTGTCTCAGTAGTGTGTATGGCCTCCGCGTGCCTGTATGCACTCCCGACAACATCTGGACATGCTCCTGATGAGACTGTGGATGGTGTCCTGGGGGATCTCCTCCCAGACCTGGATCAGGCATCAGTGAGCTCCTGGACAGACTGTGACGCTACTTGGTGGCGGTGGATACACTGATACATAACGTCCCAGACGTTCTCAAATGGATTCAGGTCTGAGGAACATGAGGGCCAGTCAATGGCATCAATGCCTTCTTCATCCAGGAACTGCCTACACACTCTGGCCACGTGAGGCCAGACATTGTCTTGCACCAGGAGGAACCCAGGGCCCACTGCTCCAGCGTAAGGTCTGACGATAGGTCTGAGGATTTCATCCCGGTACCTAACAGCAGTCAGGGTACCGTTGGCTAGCACGTGGAGGTCTGTGCGACCCTCCAAGGATATGCCTCCCCAGACCATCACTGACCCACCGCCAAACCGGTCATGCTGGATGATGTGGCAGGCAGCATAACGTTCACTACAGCGTCTCCAGACTCTCACATCTGTCACGTGGTCAGTGTGAACTTGCTCTCATCTGTGAAGAGAATGGGGCACCAATGGCAGACCTGTCAATTCTGGTGTTCTCTGGAGACTGCCAATCGAGCTGCATGGTGCTGGGCTGTGAGCCCAGGTCCCACTAGAGGACATCGGGCCCTCATGCCACTTTCATGGAGTCTGTTTCTGACAGTTTGGTCAGAAACATACACACCAGTAGCCTGTTGGAGGTCATTTTGTAGGGCTCTGGCAGTGCTCCTCCTGTTCCTCCTCGCACAAAAGAGCAGATACTGGTCGTGCTGCACGTATGGATGCGCCATCCTGGAGGAACTGGACTGCCTGTGCAACCTGAATGGGCTGCAGGTACCGGCTCATGCTAAAAGTAGTGACAAAGACACTAGCAAAACTAGAAGAATCAGTCAGGAAGGATAAGGAGAGAGCAATTGTCTCTGGCCACCCCCGCCAAAACCATTCCTTTTTTGGGGGTTGTCATGCTGTTACCTCTCCAGTGCACCGGTTGTCACTTTCATTTGTACCAAAACAGGTGACATTGATTCACAGGTGACAATTGCTTATGCTTCCTAAATGGACAGATTGATATCTCTGAAGTTTAAGTGACATGGTGTTATACCGTGATGATTACGTGTGGTAATTTTTTTGAGGAGCGTATATCCCCTACACTCCATCCCCTGTACTCTATCCCCTATGTTTTGTCCCCATGACAATATACTACAGTTTCGTACATGTACGTACGTACGTATACGAAGGCTACGCAAGCGGCATTGCTAACATACTCCACTGCGTATTTCTTGTCTAAACATATTGAAAAGCTATGTCCACAAGGAGGCAGTCCAGCGACAAAATATTTTCTACCTACCTGGAAATACGTCGACAACTATTTCTGATTTTGTACAACAACAATAAACATGGCAACAAAGGAGGAGGTATTGTTATTAATGTATGTTTTACGAAAACGACAGAAAGAGAGGCAGCGACGCCAACGAAGATGGTACATTAGACCATTAAACTTTTCCATTGTGTACTACTACTTCGATGTACCCATTTTGACAGCTACAAGCTTATTGAATTACCCAGAGTCAGATTATCGAACAGATACCATTTTAAAGTGTATGTATCCTGTCTGAAGGCAGTGTTTGTAGCCATTGCTAACTTGCGGTACAGCAATGACTGGAAGTCTAAAGGAACAGATAAAATGATCCAAACAGAATGACTGGCAGCAGCCCTCACCTTGCAGACTGTTGAGGATACAGAAGACGTAGAGGAGGGGAACCTTCGCCGGCCCCCAGGCGAAGAAAGCCACAGTCCAGGTAAGACCCAGCAGGAAGGTGAGGCTAGACACCCTCTTCAGGTCTTGTAGAAGGAGGCTACTCTGACTGCCGACCGGGTGATTAACCCGCATATGGCGGATCTGAACCAGGACCACCACGAAGATAGCCGTGTTGAACAGCAGCACCAGCAGGATGTAGCCCCCAACAGAAACATAAAAAGCCACCTCATCCTGGATCCAGCAGCTGATTTAAGGAGAGAGTTGCATTACCCTAGTGTTAAACAGCCTCAACGCAGAATCTACAGTCCTCCGACGGCCAAATTTAACTGTAACATTTGACACATGAGTGTCATATATACTACCGGTCAAAAGTTAGGGGTCACTTAGAAATTTATTTTACAAGAAATTAGTTTGAATAGGAAATATAACAAAAATGAATAGGAAATGTAGTCATTGACAAGTTAATTAAATAATAGCGTCCTTCAAACTTTGCTTTCATCAAAGAATCCTCCATTTGCAGCAATTACAGCCTTGCAGACCTTTGCCATTCTAGTTGGCAGTTTGTAGAGGTAATCTGAAGAGATTTAACCCCATACTTCCTCCCACGATTTGGATTAGCTTGATGGGCACTTCTTACGTATCATACGGTCAACTGCTCCTGCAACAGCTCAGTAGGGTTGAGATCCGGTGACTGTGCAGGCCACTCCATTATAGACAGAATACCAGCTGACTGCTTCCTCTCTAAATAGTTCTTGCATAATTTTGAGCTGTGCTTTTGGTGATTGTCCTGTTGTAAGAGGACATTGGCTCCAAACATGCACCATCCACAGGGTATGGCATGGCATTGCAAAATGTAGTGATAGCCTTCCTTCTTCAAGATCCCTTTAACCCTTTACAAATCCCCCACTTTACCACCACCAAAGCAACCCCAGACCATCGCATTGCCTCCACCATGCTTGTCAGATGGTGTGAAGAACTCCTCCAGCATGTTTTCATTTGGTCTGCATCTTGTTATTCTTTGTGATCCGAACATCTCAAAGTCCATAACACTTCTTTCCAATCTTCCTTGGCTCAGTGTTTGTGTTCTTTTGCCCATCTTAATCTTTTTTTTATAGGCCAGTTTGGGGTATGGCTTTTTCTTTTCAACTCTGCATAGAAGGCCAGCATCCCAGAGTCGTCTCTTCTCTGCTGACATTGAGACTTGTGTTTTGCAGGTACTGTTTAATGAAGTTGCTCACTGAGGACCTGTGAAGTGTCTTTTTCTCAAACTAGACATTCTAATGTATTTGTCCTCTTGCTCAGTTGTGCACCGAGGCATCCCACTCCTCTTTCTATTCTGGTCAGAGCCAGTTTGTGCCGTTCTGTGAAGGGAGTAGTACACATTTTTGTATGAGATCTTCAGTTTCTTGGCAATTTCTCACATTAAATAACCTTCATTTCTCAGAACAAGAATAGACTGATGAGTTTCACAAGAAAGTTCTTTGTTTCTCTCCATTTTGATCCTGTGTGGAACTCACAATTGCTGATGCCCCAGATACTCTACTAGTCTAAAGAAGGCCAGTTTTACTGCTTCTTTAAACAGCACAACCATTTTCAGCTGTGCTAACATAATTGCTAAAGGGTTTTCTAATGATTAATTAGCCTTTTAAATTGATAAACTTGGATTAGAAACAAAACGTGCCACTGGAACACAGGATAGTTGGTCCTGATGGTTGCTGATAATGGGCCTCTGTACGTCTATGTAGATATTCCATAAACAAACATCAAATTTGCTTTTCTTTTGAAAACAAGGACATTTCTAAATGACCCCCAACTTATCAAAAGTGGTGTACATGTAATTCAGGGTTGGGAAATGCACTGCTTATCAACTGACAGTTAAAGGGAACAATAAAAATGACAACAGGAAGAATCAAACACTCACAATGCCTCAGAGTTAACTAGCGGCTCCATAGACCTGCTGCTGAGAGAGCTGCCATAAGACTCTCTCTTAAAAATCAGAACTAAGCAACATATAACCAGAGGGATGCCTGTGAGTTCATAGGGAAGATGGAGAACATGGTTCAATTGATAACACTAAGGGTAAATACGGATGAGAAAACAAAGACTTTTCCTAATGTTTTAACCGGACGAACTCGATCTTACCCCAGCCTAGAGTGCAAAACTTTAGGATGTAGGAGGGCACGTAAACATTGAAGACCTTGACCAAAGCAAAGTACATGTGCACAGCCTCCAGGCCCATCCATGTAAAAGAGGCCAGCAGGAAGTAGTGCAGCACGGAAGCCACCGCCACACAGAGCCCATAACTGCCAACAGAGGACAGCCAGGAGTTCACCAGGAAAACCATATTGAGCCCCAGCAATGCCAGAGACAAGTTGATGAGGATTTTGGATGGGTAGTCTCTGCGGAGCTTCCTGTCGAGGAACATGATAAGTATGTGAGATGGGATGGAAGTGTATAGGACATGAATTAAGTGGCTCAACACCAGCGTCTCCAATGGTTCTGTTGCACCTGCTCTGCCTAATTGGCTTGCTGCTACTTTGCTACTGCTAAAAAGTACCACCTCACAAACCCTTCATTGGTTTAAAAGACGAAATAAGAGTGACATCTGATTCTTGCATATTAAAACAGAGAGGAGTGCATCCCCCACCCAAAACGACGTGCTGCACACCTGAACCTCATTTTGATTAAGATTAGTGGTGATAAGTCTGAAACAAGGTGAGATCACCTTTTTAGAACAGTGTGTTTTTGATGGAGCTTGGTACTTTCAGTGGGCTGATCATGTGATGGGAGCGCACCTTTAATACCATCTGGAAAAACAACTATTTGCCCAGTATGACACAAGAGTCCATGCAAATAGTCAAAAAGCAACAGCAGACGACAGTGCCACTCCAGAAACAAAGTATACCTCGACTGATTCTTACTCAAATGCCGTGTATGTCAGCACGGTGACTCCCAGGAAGACAGAAGACACACCACAGCCCAGATAAGTGATTAGGGTCAGAATTCCCTCATTTTGTTTGTCGATTTGCGTTCTGGATATGTCCTGTAATACGAAGAGGGACAGCGGGGTTGAGGAGGACATTTTGGTCATAAAAAGGTTTGTGTGAACGTTAAAATGTTAAATTAAACCACAGTTGGTCCGTTGAAAAGAGTTTAATTACCAAAAGTACTCCAAAATGAGTGAGGTGATCACACAGGCACGTAGTATAGTCAGCACTGGTGTTGTGCAGCCTGCATCCATTCCGGTTCCATCCTCCTTTTCCTCCTGTGGTTAAAGAAACAAAATATGTTAACTACCCCATTCCTCGGCTTTAACAGACACTACACAAATTAACTATGAGTAATATGCGTTCCCTGATATGAGAGATTCAGTTTGTCTGATTATCCCCATAATCGGACATACCATTTTGATTGAAGTCCCAGTAAACACACTGCACCTCTTTGCCAAGCTTCAACATAAAACAAACATCAGATCAGACAGCAACATATGGGTTATATGTCTCATTTTTACTGGTGGTTGTAGAATTGATTTACAGTGTTCCTCTTACTGGATTTGACTGCAGGTGATGCAGCGTCACCTCAACATCCTTCTCCAGGTCCTTAATCAGGCCACTGGCATTGGTGACACTGGCCGACACCACAAATGTGTTCAGAATCTTCTCAGTCTGGTTATTCTGAAGGGAAATATATTAAAGATTGTAATTTACTTCCATTTTATAATGCAAAAAAGTTATATGATGTAATAAAGACGGTCCCATTACCATAAAGAGAGTTGGGACTCCATAAAACTGGAACTGAATTCGCGGCTGGGCTCCACTGTGTTGAGGAAAGCTGTACTTCAAAGCTGAGGGTAGGGAGATGAATGCAACCGTCCCCTGGAATGGATCCTTGTTGAGATAAATCTATAACACCAAGATTAAGGCCATAATCAGAACAGATTTTTCGAATGGTGTTATTATATGTTTTACTATAGTTATTTATAGTTATTATATCAGCTTTTGCTAAGAAAGATAAATTGGTAAATGCATGTCAGTGTTTTAGTGCTAACCTCAGGGTTTAGACTCTCTGAAGCAAACAAGACACCAAAAGTAAGGCTCTGAAAATGAACAGGGTCTACATTGACCGCAGTGATCGCTAAACCATGAGCAACCAAAGTGTAATTTGTCTGGTCAACACAAGACATCTTGTCGCCAACCATCTCTGTAATGTTCAGGATTCTGCAGAACAAGGAGAGCAGGCACAGATTGAAAGACACATGTTATCCACTCAAACAACTGGAACCATATCTATATAGCTACGCTAGTATGGATTCTAGGCCAGAACATGCGTGACTGGCCTAGATTGGTTTTAAACAAGCCTAGTCGGGTTTGCCACTTAATTTCTTTAACCACACAGCAAAATCTCTAGTGGAGAATCAACACTGACAGTGTTAACTTCAAAACTGAAGTGTTGTCTATATTAGTCCACACACCATTTAATAATACATTAACACTGCTTAGTATTGGTGATGTCAAACTTTTATATATAGCTTTACAGTTCCAATCAAAAGTTTGGACACACCTTCTAAGGGTATTTCTGTATTTTTACTATATAACACATTTTAGTATAATGGTGACAACGTCAAAACTATGAAACAACACATTTGGAATCATGCAATAACCAAACCAGTGTTAAACAAATCAAATACATTTATATTTTAGATTCTTCACAGTAGCCATCCTTTGCCTTGATGACAGCTTTGCAGACTCTTGGCATTCTCTCAACAAGCTTCATATCAACATCAGGCCTTAGATTGGGTAGCAGGAGTTTTGGAACTTTTCCCTTTATATCCTGGATTGCAGATTTCCCGCATTTTTCCAGGATTTTTTTACAAGGGTCTCAGGAAAGCTTTGGAATTATGGAAAAGTTACCAGAAGTAGGCTGACTTGCCCCAACTGAATTATATGTTAGGACCTGATAAATATTACTTTTGCAATTCTTATGACATTACATGCTGAAGATGCCAACACTTGAACACAATTTATGTTACCAATTAATTGTCCAGTATCCAATAAATCTACATTACGTATCACTGGCCAATTTGCCATGCACTTGATCTGTGTTGCAGGGTTGAGGTGTATAGAGAGGAACAACTCACTGGTTGGTTACAGGGTGTAGGTGGCTCTTAGACTCCAAGATATCTGAGATTATGTCGATGATAGCTTTGCCAAGTGGAGGAGTCATGCAGCTAATGAAAACAATTTCTTCAAGTTTATTCAGAACGGTGTCAAGTTCAATGCAGTTAAGGTCTGGATCATCCTTCAGCAGGCTCTCGATCATCTCCACCACATCCCTAGCATTTTCTAAAAACAGCAAATGTAATAACACTTTGATTATCATGGCCAAAGACAGTTCGCCTCCTCAAAATGACACAGCCTATGACACAGCAAACTCAACTCACCAGGAGTAACTTCAATTTCGTCTAGGTCCGGAATGGTCTGAACCACAAATGGGCACTGCTGCAGATTTGGGAGCTCCCAACTGATTGGATAACCTAACTGACTGTCAGCCGAAGAGACCCACCCAGGATCAAACAGAGGACACAGCAAGGTCAATGATTATGATACTCTGTAGTCCCTTCTATAATATTAGCTGCCTTATTGCCAGACCGCGTAAGCAGAGCCGGCCAAGAAGAGCGAATGTCTCTTACTGACTGACTGACTGAATGACTACCCCTTGTTAAATAGCGTAGTGGTTAGAGACGCGGACCGGCAAACAACAGGTCCCACGTTTGAATCTCGTCGCTGTCAAAACAAGTTATGCATTAGGATTAGTTCCGGATAGACAAAAACTTTGCTGGATACAACCTTCAGTACAGTAGCTACATTGTAGTCAGCCTAAAATAAAACTGTTTGCAGTTATATTGCGACTATTTCCGGTGGATTTTCGAAATACACATTCATTCATGCTTTTTGGGTCAGGATAGACAAAAAACTTTGCTGGCTACAACCGTCAGTAGCTACGTTATAGTAAGCCTAAACTAAAACTGTTTACAGTTATATTGCGACTATTTCTGGTGGATTTTCTAAGTACGCATCCGTGCATGTTTTTTGGGGTAATATAGGCTAGATGAAAACCCCTTGGGCAGTAAAAGAGTAGGGGTTTCCACGATTCTCTCGTCTTTTCACTTGACGAGAAAGTCAGTTATCGTCACCTATATTGAAATTTATTGTATCAATGTCATTCACGAATGAAAGAAAAACAAATGTTTTTGTGCAATGAAATGGAATAGCTTTGGCAGTGTAAAGTTCATCTTCAGTCTCGCTAGCAATTGCTCAATTCTTATGACTATTCCAAGTAGTAAGTTAGGAGATACCAGTAAGCCTATTACTGGCTAATAAGCTGTTAAAGCAGCCAGTGGCAAAAGCCATACATTTCATAGATGCTATTTGTGGTGGAGGTAAACTTAATAAGAAACCTTAGTCAGTTTAACACAATGCTTAATGGTGTCTAGCGAAATATTCAAATTTGGCATGATGTTAATGCATGACAAAATTTTCTAATGTCGAGATGCTATACCAACACTGGGCAAATGTATAATGCTGTGGCATAGTGGTTAAGGACACTGGCTCTCATGTGGGAGACCTGGGTTTGAGTACAGTGAGGGCAACAACAGGTATCACTTTTAATTGCGGGCCGGCTGAACTAGGCTTGCCTGGTTCCTTTCCTGGTTTTTCAGTTAACATGGCACTGTCTTGGCCAGTAGTTCAGATGTTGAATCTTATAAATGATTAACACATTTTGATGAATTTAACATTGATTCATTTGGTGAGTTAGAAGTGTTTATTTTTTCTGTGTTTTGATTTTGGGAAATTCCACTGTAAATACTTTTCCATTTGATGAAGTAGGACTTTTGTTCCGTCTGGTACTTTGACATTCAATAAAGTCAGTGAAAAAGGAGAACTTAAAGGTTTTAGTGCATTTGTGTAAATCTTAATTTAAATTTTCTGTGACGTAGGAAAATATTTAGCTACCGCAGACACATAAAAGTAGGATAATACAATGTGAGTAAAGTTGGTACATAGTTAATAAAGATAAAGAAAATGAAATTATATTATTACGTTGTAATTAAACTATTCAGAGAAAGAGATTTTGTTTAAGAGACTAGTAGATTTTTCAATAAAAAGGATAGGGCCAAAATGGTATACTCCCCTGATTTAAATTCCTTTCAGTGAGTCACCTTGCGAGGATAACAGCACTGAGCATTTTTCTGAAATGTTTTATGGGATTGGAGGTCGCGCTGGAAGGTATCTTAGTCCTCCATACAAAATCCTTCCAAATCCTTGATATCCTTTGTCTTCCCTTGCCTCTCCTCTTCAATTCAAACCACATGTTTTTAATGGGTTTTATGTCCAGGAGACTGATATAGCCATTGCAAAATGTTGAATTTGTAGCCAATGACACATTTGTTTGTGGATTTTGAGGTGCGGTTAGTGTTAGAAGCAACCAGGCTTTTGGCTAAAATATGCTGATACTGGTTAAACTTCATGATGTTTTAGCACAAGTGAAAGCAAATTAGCCATATAACATTTAAGATCCATTACCATATTTTACAGTATGTATGGGGTTATTTTCTGTTCATTCATCTAATTTCAACACCAAACCCATCACTTTGCATGGCCAAGCAGCTCTGTCTCCATGTCCTCTGACCAAGACAAGGGTTTCAATCCAAGTGTTACGCATTTACCAGTTTTTGAATGACAATCAAAAATTGCCATAATGAAAAATATATCTCTTAAAATGTCTTAAAATGTTAATATAATATTAACATTTTGTATAGAATACTTTCCATGTTTTTAATAAAATATACCTCAATATTGGAATTACTAGAATTTTATAACGTAATTTTAGTTTATTGTTATTAACGGTATACAAACTACAATTCTATTATGTTCTGTGTTACTTTAAACAGTATGTAGGCCTATCATTATGGATGCAAATACATCTCTGGGACACAAACAATATCACATCACTTGAAAATAGTACTTGGCACCCATAATAACATTGATTATGCTTCATATTTAAGTTTTATCTCTGCTTATTATCTTGTACAGATTCATGTTTTTATTGCAGGACATTGCTGTCATTGATTGATTTTGTCATAAATGTGCAGCGCATACAGCCCTATTATAGTGTAAAAGAGAAATAGCTTGGTCATTATGTCGAGAGCAGTGCAGTCTCTGACAGCAAAATGAAATACGCTGTAAAATCTAATGAGACAGAAGCAATACCTCTCTACAACTTAACTGCTCAACGAGAGACAACATTATAGGTCAGGAAAGCTGTTTACCAATGCAATCTTTCATGAGTTTCCATAATGTAGGTGGTTCCCAACCTTTTTCGGTAACTGTTCCACCAGGTGAATTTTGCTGTATACTGAGAACAATTTGCCTTTTACCAGTAAGCCTGTGGTCTCATGAGTCTTTTAAGGTACCCTGGTGGGGAACCACTGATGTAGGACAACTAATTACTACATGTTATGTTGACTGTCTCACCAGTGTCTGCTAGCTGTCTTGTTGCGGTCTCCCTGACATGGCTGCGTAGCAGTCTGAAGAGCCGTGGTGATCGGCCATTCAAACAGGCCCTGTCGAGTCTGGTGTCGGGTCTTATTACAATTCCCTAGCGCTGGGGGGACAAGGAAAATGAAGCATCAACTTCCCCACAACTCCGGCATAACAGTTATTCTGGTTATACCCTCCCACCACCTCTTTTAAAGACAATACCAGTGCTTTATATTAGAGATTCATGTGTCCATCAAAGTGAAGCTTACCAATATGACGAATATTGATGTCCTTAGAATGCAGTAGTATGGTTATGACTTCATCTGTGTAAACCGCCTCCAGGAGGTTACGGATTTTTGTCTTTGTCTCCTCCTGGCTTGAGGTTGTTGTCACCTGCAGTCGGAACCGGCAGCCGTATCTGTGGATCGATGGGTGGGGGAGATTCATTTCCTCTGTGCTCCAAACCACTTCATTTTTACATTTGAAGTGTTTTGTTGTTCACTGTTTGTGTCTGAATCTTTTATGGTAATTATTTGAATGTTTATACCTTGAAATGTTGACCACAGAAGGCTATAAGACAGAATGACACTGTTTAGTGCACACATTTCTTAAATTGTTTAAGCAGAAAGACAAAGTACTCTACATTTTCAACACTAATATGTAAACCTCCCTCAGTTTAATTCCCTGTTGCCTCAACGACACAGTTAAAGTAATATACATTACAGGTTAGCATTCCAAAGGAATTATTTTTATCATTCCCAACACATTTTTCCTTAAAGCATATTAAATTCTTAAAAGCAGCTTAAATTCTTGTCCATTCAACTCACAAATTAAAGAACACTAATTAAAGAAAGAATCAGCAAAATTATTTTACCATCAGCAGAAATGCACATATTGAAATGCAGGACTCCACTCTCATGCTGTCACACTATACTGATTACTTTCTGAATCTCTGTCATTTTGGGCAACTGGTAAGTTGTCTTTTTGTACAGTGTTCACAGATTTGTCATCACAATACCGGTTTGAACCTTTGTTTTTGGGCTGATGTCCAACTAAGTATTCTACTCAACGCATTCTCAGTGGGAGCTGATTAATATTTGGTGTAAAGGGCATTAGTAAGGCTTGAAAATACTATCTCTAAAAAATTACTATAATTAGTAGATAAACCCTTTGTTGGCATTTTGATGTTACCAAACTGATTTTAGATTCAGTATAACGTTTACTAGTCAGTCAATATAATAAGGGGAGTCCACTCAATTTTAACAAACTTACATTAGCATTTCTAACTAGTCTTGACAGACTTTGCTTGCTAATAACAATATTGCTATCTGTCAAAGTACATTTCATAATATGATTATGTTGGCAATGTTGTTTTCTATGAAATATTAGCATACATTAGCCATGTTGTTGTATTTCTAATCCCCCATAGTGTAATTTAGACTAAACTGTAATTAATGCCTGTTTAAAGTCATTAGCTCTGTTCAACTCCTGGTCATCAATTTTGATGCAGTGTCTATAGACTGTTCGTGACCATGGAAATGATGCGACCGATTGATAGAGATGCAACCTGTTAATACCATGGTAATACTAATAATGAAGTATATCATTTGTCCAATACATACCTGATCAGAATCATCCCTGTCTGATTGTGGTGTTGGATGCTGCCCTCTGGAAGACAGAACACATGCTTATTTGTCTGATACTCTATAATGACCTGTAAATACTCTGTATTTTAGTCCAATGCAGCTATTTCTATCGCCACATTAAACCACTTCTGGGGAAAAAAAATAAGAAATCACTCTTATAGTTGTTTATTAGAAAGATCAAAACAAATATTACATTTACATGAGCTGAACACTGGGTTAGAGACAGGCATGAATCCATATGCATTATTCAGGAGTGAGGGCTTTACTGAAACATACCTGTATGTTTTTCCCATAATTCTGAAGGTCAGAATAAACATCTCAGGCGGTAGAATGTGATCCAGCTGAAAGTTACACAGAAGAGGCAATGGGATCAGTAACACGGGTTTGTCCAGACAAGATCGAGCATTTGTCTGAAGAAAGGCAGTACTTTCAGCTCACACACCCATGTATAGATAGAATGTCCCGGATCATCACAGGAGCCGGTAAAAGTCACGTTCACATTTACCTCAAAAAGTATGTCTGGAATGAAGGACAACATTGAGGAGTTCAACACTGAGATAATGGCACGTACAATAATATATAACATTTGAATCTGGGTTGAGTGTTCAAGTGATGGCTAACCTGAGGGTGTGACACCAGTGGTGGCATTGAGGTTTACAGTTGAGGTGATGAGGGAACTCACAGTGGCCGGGGGAAAGTCCTCTGGGGAAACAAACCTTCAATCATCATCACAGTGGAACCGTTCAGCTTTGACGGCTTCTCTCTTCCATATAATCTCTAGGGCCAGGATTCCTTCTGACCATGTGATCTGAACTTGCACCCCAATGGTGGAACCAGTTACCCATCGAGGCTAGTCCCTAAAATAACTTACCTTGAGGCTAGGAGAATATCTAAAATAACTCAGCAAACACAATTTTCTTTGTGAACTTGCTTGCAATGTTGATTATTAGTTATTGAATCTTCCTTCTAGCACTGACTATTCTGATAGCTACTTCATTGATTTGGTGGTATTTACTACTACTGAGTTGCATGGTTCTTCCATATAGCTATATTAAAATATATGCAGTAAATGTAAGTCACTCTGGATAAGACGTCTGCAAAATGACTAAAATGTCAAACGAAAAACTCAGGTCAACAGCTAACGCCTCTCTAGTAAGCTATGACTTTCTCTCCAGAGGTGGGAGAACTTTTGGAATGGTTTGTCTTACCTACTGCATTCACTTGGATGCTTTTGTTGTTAGCCAAGAGTTGAGTCTTGTCCATGATTTGAGGTGTGTTCAGCAGCTGAGAGACTTGTTTCTGCACTGAACTGACATCGGAGCTCGGGATCACATTGAGGTGAACCAGGCATTCAAAGCTGTGTGGTGATGCAACGGTGATTAGACAACATTAATTTTAAAGACATCAATGAAATTTAAAGGGAAACTTATTAATACCACCAGTCAAGTATTTCTTACTGGCTTGCAGCATGTGGGGCGTTATGCACAGCTTCCTCCTGGACAATGTGAATTGAAGTACATGTTATTATCTGTGCTCAAAACGTTTGCACAGGTCATCATAGATAGCTATGACACATATAATTGTTGTATAATTCCGATCAAATTCGACACATACTTCTTCCAACTTTGTCTCATCGCCACTGTCATAAGGGTCCAATGGACTGTATTGCAAATGAGATGGAAGAGTGTTTGCTGTAATATTGTATACATTATTCCACTATATATTGGAACAAAATGTGTATTTGGGTATTTTCTTACCTGGTTGACACAAACACGGAGACTCTGTACAAATGATATTTGCTGGATGGTAATACCAATCTGAGCTGAAAAGACATAAAGAGTAATGGTACCATCAAAATGGGGGACATATGCTGTGAAATCTCCGGATCATTTTAAGCAGAGTGCAACAGTGAGTGAAATGTGAAACAGTCGCTTACCCATTGATGTGCCAGGTCTCTGGCCTTGTATACATCTGTACTGTTTCCATCTGAACGGATGATGGTGATTTTCAATTTAACCTCATATAAAGACCAGGCTGAAAGAAATTATAAAAATCAGGTCATTGAAGAGTAGCAATTGACAAGATAGTGGAGCATTCCATTGCGGTTTAGCACATTTACCCTGTCTCTTGTAACTACGTATTTTACAGATCTCCCAATGCACTAAAAGAGCTTTGATGTTTTTTTTGAAGTACCATGTGATTGTTCCGTTGAAATGAGGACACAAGATCAATATTTGAACTTGGGTCCATACGCATAACAGGAACATCCCAGGAGGTCACCAAAGATGTGGATCGATGACTGAAAGCTTGCTCATAACAGCCGACACCAATAAACTATTCCGAGCACAGTCATATTCAATGCGCATTTATTACAGACAATCAAAAGGGATATAAAATTAAAATAGTCTCCTGCCCTCACCACAGTGTAGATGGGAGTCTGGGACGGGAGGGCAGCTCCGGGTGAGCCAGTCAACAGCGTCCCAGCGTACCTTATTCCCCTCTGTGCAGTTCAGCCCAGACACCTGTTCGGGAGTGTGGGCCTGTCCCCACATGCGGAACAGGGACACGCGCCCAATCAGGTTGGTCCCATTCTCCACGAGCATCTCCCCTTGGGCCAAGTAGTGGGAGACCCCGAGAGTGAGCGTGCCATTGGAGGCCAGCCTGTACCCAAGAGGGGACGGGAGCGGATCCGCGACATGGGCTGCGAATTCCAAGCTGGTCCCATTGACATAGAGGGTCGGCGGCTGAGACGTCCCGGACCACGTCATGCAGATGTAGTGCCAGTGGCCGACGGGAAGGTGGACCAGGGCGGACTGGCGTTCCCCAAACAGCCAAGCGTGGACCAGGCCCTCCTGACCCTCCAGGCCCAGCTCGATCCGATGACCATCAGGGTGGCGGTATACGAAGGCTGTCCATGCCGGTGTCCCGACTTGCAGCTGGAGGTGAAGACACACGCTGAGCTCCTCCAAGGCGGGGATGGTGAGGTCCGGACTCAACTGCCAGTAGCCACACTCCCCTGTGAAGTCAGCCATCTTCCCCCACAAACTCACACTGGAAAGCTCTGGCATGCACAGGTTACACGCGCAACGATAGAAAAGGCATTGTTTTTATCAGGTGAGTTATTGTCATACTTATCATCTACATCCTCATTATTACATGGCTTCCGGATATAATGTTTCCTTGGTAACTGGCTATTTCCAGCGCGTTATAGATCATTTGCGTGTGTAATTGGGTGTGAGTGCTGAGGGGTAGAGTGGTGCCTGACTGCCATGGCCAACTTGCTCACCTGGGTCCCGAGAGAAGGCGCAGTTAAGCAGAGACAGGCTGAGAAGAATGTGGAGGAGTTTATCACAAATCGTCATCACAGCTTTGAAAGGAACAAAAATAACAGTAAGACCAGCTCCAAAGCTTTCCCTTTACAGTGCTTTATTAACGTACTTTAAATGTGTACAATTTCAAGGTTGTATTTTGTAGAACAAAATGTTCTGATACCCAATTGTACTCTTTTGTGTGAGTGCATTGTTGTTATATTCCTTCCACTGCCTTCATAGCCAATTGTGATACTGTGTAATTCGGTTCAATAAGACAATATTTGTTATATTGATGAAAATTGGTGTTACTCTATAGAAGAATTATGGACAATCATAAAATGTAGAAATGAGAGATGAAATAGAAAATAAAATTGAGTTCACAATGTACCTTTTAAACAGAGAATAAAGTGGGGAATTGAAGTAGTAGGATAGTAAAAGGTCAGTTTAAATGTACATAAATCCACTTACCCAATGAAAGAGGAGACAGGCAGAAATCTGACTCCAAACAGTCCTGGTATATGATCTATAGCCTTCTGATGTACAGTCCTATTGTCCATTGTATCTAATACTGTCTGAGACCAGTAGTATATTCTAGTGTATGTGTGTGTGTGTGTGAGACCTAGTGTATTCTAGTGTGCGTGTGTGTGAGACCTAGTGTATTCTAGTGTGTGTGTGTGTGTGAGAGAGAGACCTGTAGTGTATTCTAGTGTGTGTGTGAGTGTGAGATCTGTAGTCGTTTCTAGTGTGTGTGAGTGTGTGAGACCTAGTGTATTCTAGTGTATGTGTGTGTGTGTGTGAGACCTAGTGTATTCTAGTGTGTGTGTGTGTGTGTGAGACCTAGTGTTTTCTAGTGTGTGTGTGAGACCTAGTGTATTCTAGTGTGTGTGTGTGACCTGTAGTCACCTACACATGGAAATTCTCCGCCCCAAGCCCTACCTTTGGTCTGATTTATTTATAAAAATGCATGCACGTATATACAGTATATCAGCGTTGGGGAGTGACGGATTACAAGTAACGGATTACATAAAAACAGTAACTGTCATCTGTTTCGACACCAGCTAAAATATTATAATCGGATTAGAGATACTTTTGAAAAAATGTATGATTACTTATTGGATTACTTGAAAAATGAATAGGTATGCGAAATAATTATGACACGTTGCATGTTTTATTTTTTTATCTAATATTTTAAAACAGTTTTTTAACCGAAATAACAGTTGCACGCATCAGATACGTGATAATCATGTGCGCAAAGGTGGGCGCGCATAACCAGATTGGTAACAGATGAAGCGCTAGTTTGATTTTCTTCGGTTTTCCTGATAAAAACAGTATGACTGCATACATTATCACTAGATGCATTAGGCAGTTGTCCCTGGGTCTGAGATGAGGATCCTATGTTCTGTGTTATTTGAACAACGTCAAACCCAGTATATTCCTCAACCAAATTTATGACAATCCAATGTAAATACAATGATCTTGGCAACAAAGGACCTCAGTATCCTTCTTAACGCATGGAAACACAGAAAGTGGAAATGACACTTGGAATATATTATTTTATTCCTGGTTACAGATTCACACAAATGCAACACACCAAACATGCAGTTGATTTCATTGGAATTCTTTAGAGTTGGGAGGCCATAAAGCATGGTAATTGATACCTAAAAAGTTTAAAATCAACCATCACAGCTATTATAGTTATTGCAGCTATTATATTTACCAATCACAGCTATTAGCTAAATGATCCTTAACACTGATTACCAAAGCTCCCATGGGTCCAAATAGATCCTATGTAATATAAACTCAATCTTTAAAAATATATTTGATTACTGTTACAATATATCTTACTGTTTACACATATACTTAACCAAATAATTGCATCACTTGCTAAAGCAGTAAAGTTAAAGGTAAAACAATGTATTTAAGCACACCCCCACCAAACAGCTAATAATCCATAAAAACATCACATTCTAACAGGCCAGATTCCAGTCTTTATCTCTTAAAACCAAGATAGTTACTACAGATTTGTACTGGCATCAGTACAGAGTTTAAATGAAAATGGATTTGTGTGATATACATTTATCTTACATAAAACAGCTCTTCACAGAAATAGATTTTTGTGAATAAATCGTGTACATATGTAGTATATTCTGAAACTAGTAAGCATTTTTATTTTGTCACATGTGTTTGTTTCTGTTTAAATGTTTACTATGTACTTTATCCTATCCCAACTGCCACAACTGAAGTTCCTTCTGGGAAAAAAGAAATGTAATTCAGCCTGACAAGCTGACATTGCAGGCCCTCTATTTCTGTTCCAAGTTCACCTCAGAGCTTCTTGGTACATTCAGGGCAGAAGAAATCCCCTCCCTTGGCCACGAAGCGCTTGTTAGCCAAGCTCAGGGAGCACTTCTTGCAGTTAAAGCAATACTCATGCCAGGAGCTGCCCTCGTAGTTTACCACACTGGTGGCTTTGCCGAAACCTGCAGTGCACCGGAAACAAACCGACAATGACAAATGTGTAAAATGATCAATAGTAGCATTAAAGTTTGTGTGTGTGTGTGTTGTTTGTGTCTGTCTTTGTGTGTATTAACCTGTGATGGGGTTCTGGCAGCCGTTGCATTTCTTGGCTACGGTAGTCTTGTAGCAGTCCACACAGAAGGCCTTCTCCTCATGGGAGGTGAAGCTTGTCCCAGCCAGAGGCTTCCGGCAGGAGCTGCAGACAAAACAGTCTGAGTGCCATGGCTGATCCTGGTAGTTTACTCCCCCAGATGTGATGGCCTAAACAGCGGTCAGAAGGCAGCGGTCAGAAGGCAGCGGTCAGGAGTGATCATGTTTACAGGGGAATCATCACGTCTTTTATGCAACAGGACAACTGGTTTTAAGCCCACCACTTTGCCCCATCATTTCTTTTTTCATTAAAAAGCAGTTAATCTTGGTTACCTGCTTACAGCCGACACAGATCTTGGCAAACTTCTTCTCATGACAAGGGACACAGTAGATGTCTGTGCCTTTGGTCAAGAAGCTTTTGGAATGGATGGGTCTTTTACAGCTGTAACAGGTGAAGCAGTCCTCATGCCACACGTTGCCTTTGTACTCCACATTCTCTGTGCCTTTAGAAAAGAAAAAGATACACATGACACTGAAGGTTTAATGGGAAAATCTGTGATCAGTACATACAACAAAAAATTTTATCTTCAAAATTATGGCTGTGGTTGCAGATTCAACTTTTTTTGTATATGTGTGCAAAGGACCAAGGGGATAAACACGAGTGGATCACATTTTGTACGTGTGTTTATTCTATAACAGTTTGCAGTCTGAATAAATGTCTTCCAGAGTGATCATAGTATTCTACAACCCCATTTCCAGAAAAGTTGTGACACTGTGTAAAATGTAAAGAAGAACAGAATACAGTGATGTGTAAATCACTTAAACCCTATATTCAATAGAAAACAGTACAAAGACAATATATCAAATGTTGACACTGAGAAATGTTATTGTTTCTTGAAAAATATATGCCCAGTTTGAATTTGATGCCTGCAACATGTTTTAAAAAAGCTGGGACAGGGGCAAGAAAAGACTGGAAAAGTTGTGTAATGCTAAAAAAAAACCTTGTGGAACATCTCACAATTAATTAGGTTTATTGGCAACAGGTCAGTAACATGATTGGGTATTTAAAGAACATTCCAGAGAGGATGGGTCTGTCAGAAGTGTGAATGGGAAGGGATTCATCACTCTGTGATAGACTGATCATGCAAATAGTGCAACAATTTAAGAATAACATTTCTCAATGTAAAATTGCAAAGAGTTTTGGGATTTCATCATGTACGCTACATAATATCATTAAAAGATTCAGAGAATCTGGAGTAATCTCTGTCAGAAAAGGAACAAAGCCGAAAAGCAATATTGGATGGCCGTGATCTTCGGGCCCTCAGGCGGCACTGCATTAAAAACAGACATGATTCTGTAGTGGAATTCACTGCATGGGCTCAGGAAAACTTCCGAAACCATTGTCTGTGAACACAGTATGTCGCTGCATCCACAAATGCAAGTTAAAACTCTACCATGCAAAGAAGAAGCTATATATAAACAAAATCCAGAAATGCCGCTGTGTTCTCTGGGCCCAAGCTTATTTAAGATGGATTGAGGCGAAGTGGAAAACTGTTCTGTGGTCTGACAAATCTAAATTTGAAATTATTTTTGGGAATCATGGACCCTGAGTCTTCTAGGCTAAAAAGGAAAGGGCCTATCCGGATTGTTATTAGTGCACAGTTAAAAAGACTGCATCTGTGATAGTATGGTGGTGCGTTAGTGCACATGGCATGGGTGACTTGCACATCTGTGAAGGCACCATTAATGCTGAACAAGATATACAGGTTTTGGAGCAACATATGCTGCCATTCAGATGACATCTTTTTCAGGGAAGGCCTTGCTTATTTCATGGCTCTGTAGTAAAAGTCCAGGTGCTCAACTGGCCTGCCTGCAGTCCAGACCTGTCACCAGTGGAAAATGTTGGGGCATTAAGAAATGAAAAATACAATAAAGGAGACCCTGAACTGTTGAGCAGCTGAAATCCTATATCAAGCAAGAATGGGAAAACATTTCACTTTCAACACTACAGCAATTGGTCTCCTCAGTTCCCAAACGTTTATGGACTATTGTTAAAAGAAGAGGTGATGCAACACAGCGGTAAACATGCCCCTGTCCAAACTTTCTTGAAACGTGTTGCTGGCATCAAATTCAAAATGGGCAAGTATTTTTCAAAAACAATAACATTTCTCAATTTCAAAATTTGATATGTTGTCTTTGTACTATTTTTAATTATTAAGTATAGGGATAAATGCTTTGCACATCATTGCATTCTGTTTTTATTTGCATTTTACACAGCGTCCCAACTTTTTTTGAAATGTGGTTGTACATAACAGAACTGAATAGCATGCAGTGTTAACTGAACAATGCACAGTCAATGATTTTTAGACAAAATGGCGTCCAAAACTGAGGCATAGTCTACCTATCTAATTTCCCTTGCGTGGCCCGTAAAATGTTTGGCCACAGAGAAAATGCATTGATGTTTTTGTACTACAGTAACCTTCTACTACGCTATACGATTTAGCCCTGTTATGTACATGGAATACTGTAATAATGGATGTATTCAGCTTTGATATAGATTGTTCAAATAGGCACCATTGCCTGTGTAACCTGAGCGGCTGAAGAATAAACACATGCACAGTAAGAGTGTGTCAGCCAATCCATTAAATTACGTACCCATTAATTATTGAGCTTAGTTCAAATGTAAATAAAAATTCTAAGCACAAAATAAAGGCTTGTTTTACTCCATTGGCTTTAAACAAAGTAAACTAACTTTATAAAGCTTCAAAACTTGTGTGTCTGACTACGCATTTAAAAGGGGGCATGTTTTCCAGCTCAATCCTTGAACTATTAATCAAAATTGTTGTAGGGTGACCCTTAGCTATTGTTTGAATTGCACATTGCCCCTGAAATGGAAACTTTTTGTCAATGAAGAAATTGTTAAAAAAATTATGGACAACAGCAGCACAGTGGTCAAGTGTTAACCGGTTACAGTGTATTTTAGCCATTTTTCCCCTACCGGCTAGAATGGCTTTGTAGCAGGCATGACAGCGAGGGGCGTCCTCCCGGGAGCTGCACTTCCCACACATGATGCGATCATCCTTAACACTGAAGGATTCCTTGGCTAGCGGCTTGTAGCACTTGAAGCAGCGAAAGCAGTCTGAGTGCCAATAACGGCCCTTATGTTGCAACTCCTGAAGGGAGGGAGGGAGGGCAGGAAGGGAGGTCAAGGGAAGGAAGCAGGGAAAGAAAGTAACTGTTTTCTGTCTTACGCTGTTTAGACTGCGCTCTCATAAACATGTCTAGACGCACCGTCCGCGGTCATGATAACACACAGTTTGCAGGTGAAGACAGACCCATATAGATACAGACAAAACATTACTCATATGTTTCTATGACAATTTCTTAGACATCAGAGATGTTACTAGACGCACGCACCTTGGAGTCGACCCCAATAGGGCGGTGGCACTCAGTGCAGGTGTTGGCACAGAACTTGTCGTGGCATCGGACACAGACCGGTTTGTCCTCCTGTTTGACATACGTCTTCCCACTTAGGTCCTCCCGGCAGTATTTGCAGTTCATACTGTCTGACATGGCAACAGTGGTTCCTGAAAAATGATGCAGAGAACGTGATATATAAGATGCGTTGTTTATCATAAGTGGTAAAGTAAGTTCAGAAACTACTGCCAGAAGAAATGTCTGTACTTCTAAGTCCTGAAGAGTACACAATACCATTTAAAGCTGTTGGTTATAGTAGCGTATCTAAAAGTGTACAGATAACTTGGCACTTGCATTTCTTTTCATTACCATGGAGGGGCAGTGTGGTTCTAGTTGTGCAGGATTTTTAAGGAAGGTACTGAAAGTGAATGGTCAATAGGGACTAAACAATATTCAATCAAAATCTGTGTCCATGCATGAACAGATTAGGAACAAGATGTGGGTGGGTGTACTCTGTTCCCAAGGTAACTGTTCTGTAATATTTACTGTGGCGTTGATAAGGTGCTATTTGTTCAAAGTCTTTTAACGAGGGAGAACATTGTACTGAGCATGGTTGCTTTATTGTGTAATCAAAGCAAACAAACGGTACCAGGCATGTTGTGCCAGCCATGACACTTATATTTCAACCGATAGGCAAGAAGTGGCTTCATAAAATAGAATAACATTCAACTGAGGGTTGAAAGCACATAAAAAGGTCTGCAGCAAACCACAATGTTCCCTGCCATAGATCAGGCAGGGAACATTGTGAAAAAAAGATGAAAAAAATGATCTTTTATTATAGGACAATGATTACTGCAAAATAAATCAAATCCAAAGGAGAATGTAGTGGAACCCAAACAACCCAATGAGATTATAGCCTAGACAAACCATTACAGAGCAGCAGGTTCTTATGGATTTAATACGTGTGACTGATTATGTGCAGGCATGGTGTCTGACTGCATGTGTATGTGTGGTGTTTCTGTGCAGGGAGGTGTATTCATGAAGGAATGCCTTGGTGGACTGTGGTGACATCTGGAATGTTGACAGCTGTCTGACAGGCCCAGAGACCCTTTCTTCAAGGCCCCTTCTGTAAAACACAAGAGGCACAAAGGACCCATGGCATATATACCAACATATATTGTAATGTTACCCCAGGGCTAACCCATATTGTGTAATGTTACCCCAGGGTTAACCCATGGATTGCTAAGCCAGAGATACGTGCTAAATCTGCAAACACAACAGAGAACTTTATGGTGTAAGAAAAGTAGATCATTTTGAAGAGCCTTTTGTTGTACGTGCAGTGTAACATGGAAACACTTATCCAGTGCTCAAGTGGTCCGACCAATTAAGGTCAAGAGCCTTGCGCAAGGGCACAATAACTTTTCAACTGGTTGGCTCTGGGATTTGATCTGGTAAGGGGCTCGTTACTGGCCCAACGCTCTAACTGCTAGGCAATCTGTCACCCCTGTCAGAACCCACAGAATGTCCGCCACACCCTTAGTTTGACCACAGACTCAAATAGCCTGGCCCTTTTCAGCGCATGCACACTATTTAAGACGTTTACAACAGTCTGAATCAGATTTGAGTTATGTGCATCTCAGTATCTAGTATTTAAAATATTTGTTTCTGTGTCATTTATTCTTTTTACAGTGCGTACACTTCTTTGAGTTTTGTTTTATTGTAATAACGAAATAGTCTACTAGACGGAATGTTCTAATATTTGCTTAAAAATCTATTTTCATATACCTACAGGGATTAAATGCATTTGAGTGCATTTAGTCAGTGTATGTCGTAATTCAAAATATTTAACATTTTTTTCATGGACATGAAAACATGTCAACTTTGGTGTGTATTTCAACTGGAATACCTGATTCAAATGGCTGAGGGTTGAGGAACGTATGAGAGAGAATTGATGTCATACATCAGCCCATGTCTGCTCTGAACACGCACATCAAACTGGAGTTCATTTATGTAACATGTCTGTACCCATCTTGCTAGACTTAAAACATTATTTGCAAGAACAAACATTTTAAGGAGTCCCACAGAACGTTTCTAAAAATGTAATTAATCTTCAGTTTAGTTGACATCCATTTCCAACCCACACCCTCTCAACTTTTCTTCACTTTGTTCAAATCATTCATATGTTTAATCTATTCCACCCTCTCTCACTCGCTCTTTCTTTTTTCTGCTACCCATATTTTCCTCTGCTGCTTATGTTGCTTTTATTCCCCCAAAGGAGAACTGGTATCTGTACTAAGCTAAGACCATAGCGTTTCTCAAACCCAGCTCCGCAGACGAGTGCCGGTCCATGGAGGAATGCCTACAGGTCCGTGGAATTCCTCATGAAAAAGACCTATTGATTACTTTGACACTTCCTTCATAAGACCGGAGTAACGCAAGTTCCCCCAAAATGCACTATTTAGCGGTTGGCAAATACATAGTGCTTTCTATTTCATTCATACGAATTTGACTCTAACCTCAGAACAGTTTGAGCTATTACCTCCTTAAGTGAAGGCATAATGCCCAGGAACATGTATGTGTTATTTGTTTGCCTCTATTCTAAAGAAAATGATCTTCCTGGCGTTTTCATGTACTTTCCAATATCATTCCTTCAGATTTCAAATAGGTACACCTGCTTTAACATATTTAGGTGGCTTTATTAACAATATGGGAGTAGCCTAAAAGCCATATTATTTTTTATTAAATAACATAATTGTTTCCAACAGCCACAATGTGTCTTAAATAGAGAAAATGTTATTGCTTGATGGACCATTGTGAAAACCATTCATGTGTTGTTAGGGTAGTAGAATTGTAATAAAAAAAATTTATAAAAAACAACGCAAGCGGCACCCAGAGGAGAAAGGCTATCATTTGCTATTCCCTGGCACCAAAGTTTGAGAAAGGCTGCTGCCATAGAGAACATGCTAATAGAAGATGTCATACATTTATTGTCTCAGGAGGAACCGATCACACCTCCTTTAGCTACTCTAACTATTGGAAGAATGGCCATTCTTTGGCCAGCCGTGCTTCATGCCATCATCATCGTTATCTGATCATTATTCTTCAAATGCACATGTACGTACAGGAACCTATTAACAAAGAAAACAAAGATGACACCATTGGCCTTTTAATCCAAATTGATATGATCTTCATAGATCAGGGTTATTGGGAAACAAAGCAGTCGAGGCTTGTTTCTCTAAAATAACTCGCTGGCATCTGGGGCGTAGTATGCTGTGTTGGGGGTGCTACAGGCTGTTGCAACAAGAGCTGGAGCAGTTCCCCAGAACAGAGAGGGAACACTGGGCAGAACCAAAACATCTGTGGCCAGTGCTCATTGAGCAAATTATATATATACATCAACCGCTAGATTCTACAGAATGCCGAAGTGGTGTCACTGTTTATCCCTCTACAGTTACGTTTTTTTTTAACTCTCTGGCTATGAAAAAGGGATTGTTGCTTTACTTCACCTTAACCAGTGGCATGGATGACAGACACAATTAGAATTTGTACAATTACATCATCTGGTTAAGATAGAATTCAGACACATATGAGTGAATACACATGAACACACAAACTGACAGACAGACAGGCACACACACATGTGCAAACAGACAAAACCGTTTAGCAGCTGGGGAAACGTTGAGGGATTCCATGGCTGGTATGTTGGCATGAGCTTATCACCAAAGAATGTGGAGGAAAGCTGAGAAACAGGAAGTCCGTAGACTGGTGGCAGTCTGCTTGGAGCTGTCAACAGTCTGCGAAAAACTGCTTTTCAGAAACTCTATAGTTCAGCTCACAAATTATCCATCCAGCAATACATTTATACCAGTGTTTGTCAGCTGCCTTTAGACATGAACCAGATATCTATCAGTGGTTCATTGACACAAACCTACATGGGCCTACAAGTCATTCATACCTTATGATCACTTTCACAGACACTCGTAATAAGGTTAAATATACACAATAGTAGTAAGCGTCTATTTTTCCCCTGTCCCACTCTGTCTTATTCTCTCTTTATCTCTCTATTTTTACCTCCTCTCTCCCCCTTGGACTCTTTCTTGTTACTTTATTTCTAGTTCCCCAGAATTTAGTACTGTAAGTAAAGGAGAAGTTAGGTTGTACAGAAAAGTGCAGACGGCTAACAAATATTCTAGTGCTGACAGGCAAAGACATTTGATAGATCCATGACCAATTCTTTTGTGAGTGTGTTAGAGGCCTAAAAGATCAGAATGACTTTGGTATTACATATGTAAATACTGCTCTGGAAAAAATTAAGAGACCACTGCACCTTTTTCTTTCCTTTCCAAAAAAGTTGAAAAGGAAAGTTTTGAGTGAAGAACGAAGCGTTCAATTTGCAGTGGTCTCTTTATTTTAACCCTTCTGTTCCTCACTCAAAACTTTCCTTTATATTAGCAGACAGTAGTAAAAAGTACAGTTATATCTTCAGGGTATCCTGCCAAGTTTCTAGCACTCCACAGGGTGGATAAGAGATGGTTTTATATAGCAGACTAACCTCATCCTCAGGAAGTGTCTGGGAACAGGATTAATATCAGCCATACAGAAATATGAGCAAACAAACATTTTATGGAGCACTGAGGTCATAACAGTCTGTGAAGCACTTAGGTCATAACAGTCTGTGGAGCACTGAAGTCATAACAGTCTGTGGAGCACTGAGGTCATAACAGTCTGTGGAGCACTGAGGTCATAACAGTCTGTGGAGCACTGAGGTCATAACAGTCTGTGGATCACTGAGGTCACAACAGTCTGTGGAGCCCAGGAATAATAGCTGCTGCTCTGGCCACATCTCTGAATAACTGTCTATAATCTCTGAATAATGACTTTCCTGCAGGCAACCTCTGATGTTAGCCCTCTTCTAAGAGACAAAGTCTTCAAAAAAAAACGGAATGTATATGGAAAAAAAGAGAGAGAGGTCGCTGGAGTGGAAAGGAGTGAGGGAAAGAGAGAATGGAAGATGGAGTGAGAGAGGTAAAATATAAATCCAGCAATTAATTAATAACAATTCAAATGGATAAAAAAGAAATTCAAAGGGATATTAATTTTTTGGTCCTAATCTTTGAGGCCATTTCTGCCACTGTTTTAGTCATGTCACCTTGTAGAGGTACAGAGGAAATTCTTTCAACATTGGCATGGTGTAGATGCATGCCTGTGTAAATGCGTAATTATTTTTTGTGAACTTGATTCAAATTTCTTCTAATATTGAGAATAATTTGGCGATTTTTCTGAACACTGAAATAATTTTCTCTTTTAAATAAGAGATAAATAATAGTTTGTTCATACTTTTCTTGGACCTCAGGATGTGCCAACTACAGCGTCTCTCAAAGGTATTCACCCGACTTGGACTTTTCCACATTTTATTGTGTTACAACATAACATGAACATAATTCATTCTAATTTTAATTAGAGGTTTTTGGCACTGATCAACACAAAAAATTACAAAATGTCAAAGTGAGAAATAAAATCTGGAAATTGTTCTAAATTAATTACAAAAATAAAACAGAAAATAATTGATTGCATGAGTATTCAACCCCTTTAGTCAATATTTGGTAGAGGCATCTTTGGCAGCAATTATAGTCATGAGTCTATTTGGATAAGTCTCCACCAGCTTTGCACATCTTTTAAAAATTGCTCAAGCTCAGTCAAGTTGGATGGGGACCCGCAGTGGGGCTTTGGCTGTATGTTTGGGGTCATTGTCCTGCTGAATCTTCTCTAAGGTCTCAGGCCACTTGCCTTCAGCAGGTTTTCTTCTAAGATTTCTGTGTACTTTGTGGCATCCATTTTGCCCTCTAACTTCATAAGCTTTCGAGACCCGAATGCAGAAAAGCATCCCCATAGCATGATACTGCCACTACCATGCTTCACAGTAGGGATGGTGTTCTTAGTGTTATCACTGAGGCCAATCTTTTTCCACTTGGTCTCAGAGTCACACATTCATTCTGGCAAACTCTAACTGAGATTAGCTGTTTAACCTGAAATCACACCGGTTGACTGGATTCAACTATTCACTTCTAAGGACAATTGGTTGCACCACAGCTCATTCAGGTGTTTCATAGCAACGGTGTGAATACTTATTAAATTATTTTCTGTTTCATATTTGTAATTCATTTAGAACAATTTGTAGATTACATTTTTCACAGTGTCACTATGGAATATTTTTGTGTTGATCAGTGCCATAAAATATTTTTTAAATCAATTTTGAATTCATGTTGTAATAATAAAATGTGAAAAGGTCCAAGGGGTAAATACTTTTGATAATGTTAATACCGTCATTAATTTTTGATATTTACAATCAACAGATTCTTGTCCTCTGCCTTGTAGTAGAAAAATCTATTTACATTTTCATTGTAAGAGGTTTTTCCAGAGCCAAAATTAAGTAATGTAAAACAATCTTCCTGTCGGCTCCCAGCAGGACAACGCAGCACAGGAATTGTACCTTGTCCGATGTATTTTTCACATGCCTCAACCCCAAAGGTCCATCACTTAACTGAAAAAAAATCTTAATATGAAACACATTCTGGGTAAGATTCACATAAGTCAGCATGTTGCATATTTCAGCCAACGCCCTCCAAATGGAGACATTGAAAACAAGCTTACCGTCTTGATGGAAGTCTCAGATTGTTTCAAAGGAAATAAAATGCGGGTGTTTAACGAAATAGGCAATATATTAAACGTCTGATTGAGTCGCCAGTGTTATCGCACCTTTCATGTGCAGAAAACGATGAATAATAAGACGGTTAAAATAGAATGTATAGCGCTGATTCTATAATAAAAGGCAGACAAATAATGCAGAAGCCAAAGGTGCAAATCACAATCAATCAATATTGACACGCTGTTTATCGTCTGTAATTGTACATTCGTGTGAAGAGTTTCTACCTAAAAAATTTCGTCAAAAACATCCTACGCTAATAGTTTAGGCCTATTGTCCTACACGTCGTTCGGGCTGTCCAGGTAATAATTAATTAAAAACACAAGGTTAGGATCTGTCGTGCAACTTACCTAGTTCAAAGAAAGTTCTATATAGACGCGCACGCTCTCCACGATTTGCACAAGCGTTCCCTACACAGTATATAGCCAACTACAGTAAGGTACCCTAGGAAAGCGCAAACAGACGGTCCTGGGCAGGGCATTGTGAAACAAAAAAGTACGACAGGATACGAACTTCTTAACAACGCAACATTTCCATTCCGTCGTCAAGGACAACTGATTGATTAACCAGCACAATCAGATATGTTGGTTCACACGTTTTTGAGTTTAAGTGTGTAATATACAACACGTTATCACTTGTACAAGCAAACAGTAAGAAATGTTTTACAAGAAACACTTTTTTTTATGGGAAAAATGTTTTTAATTCACCATTAGATTCACTTAAGACTGTACTGTACATTGTCATAGTTTAATTTTGTTCACTACAAATTAATAATAACTAAGATGTTGTTTTTCCCACAAGCATCTTATTTAAATTCACATTTCAAGACAAAAACTGTAGGACTATTCACAAAGTACTATATACATATGTATATGTGTGTATATATATATTACACCCCCCCCCCCCCCTTTCAGGGGGACTTCCCAATTTTATAAATATTTGAGCTGAACTACAACTTTGATTACATATTAGATTTCTTGGACACGCTATGTACCATCTTGTCGGTCTATCAACAGATTTGTAAGCTTAAGTGGTTCATATTACATAAGGATTACAATAAAAAACACATTTAAAACGCAAACATAAGCAAATGTCAAAATCTGTTAATATTGGAAGCTGCCTACCTGTCTAAAAATGAAAGGGTTAGGCAGGTGTAAATCTTTAAAGAAATAAAATAAAACAAATCCTGCATAGCAGGCAGGAGATCAGAATAACAGTTCCAACTAGCAGTGTTGGAGCCCATCCACACATTTTGAAGATGTAATCCTACAAACTATTGCAAATATGACCACTTCTGAATAGTGTTCATAATACATACACATTAGATCTTGCAGGGTCTTCTTAATACATTGAGCTGGGTTCCAAGTTATAACAACGCACATTATTTACGGCAGATTATTATCTATATGTACACATCTAGATAGACATTTTATCATTAGGCACTTCATCAAAACAGTTCAGCCTCCTATAGCCCCAACACAAACGTCTCAGATGCAAATGACAATTCCCCTAACACCAGGCAGTAGTGGTCAGGTATAGAACAGAGAGCAGCATATTGTTCAGAACTTCAAACATCAACTACAGTACATCCGAAGCTACTCCCAGCCCATGAAGTACAAAACACCCGTACAATATAAATACACGTCTCTGTGTTTGGAAAGGAAAAAAGGTAGACATGGCTCTTGAAACCCCTGAGAACATTCATGTGGGGTTATGGCAACATTAAGTATCACACCAAATGGCATCGCAACAAAATAAATAAGGACAAATAAATCATACACACACATATATGTATGAAAAGCACACTTTTTTTTGCGCTTTTCAAAGTCTGTTGCGTCTGGGTTCGGAGAAGGGGTCTTCAAAGGGGTCGGAGAACGGCGGGGGGGAGGTGGCGGGAGGGGGCGTGCTCACGGTGGGTTCGGTGGGGTCATCCACGGGCATGACCAGATGGGTTCCCCTGACAACCAGTTCGTGTTCTCCAAACGCTGGCATGTGGGAGCGTTTGGGGTTGGCGGTATGGGTTCCCGAGGCGTCGGTGCTCACGGTCACATCCTCATACATGGTGGCGTTGCCGTCATTCAGGACCAGGTCGTCAGAGTCGTCGTTGTGCAGACGCCCTTCGTTCTGGCGAACGACACATTTAAATCCTTACTTTAAGGTAATTTATATGCTTATCGTCCCGCTAATACAGTATTGAGTTCATATTTTTCATTGTGCTAACTGTATGTGGCCTCTACATTGCAGGCCGGTATTACAGCAGAGCAAGGCAACTGGCTAGGTACCGCTCTGTTTCAGCATTAACAGACAGTCTGGCTGTGTGAAGGAGAAGCTGCTTTTTCTACCTTAAAGCGTCTTGATGTCCAAAGAACATTGCAATGTTTGTATCAATTCTATGGGGTTACTTAAACAAATACTACAAACTACTCGAATGTGGGTTTGCTCCTGGACACTCACCTCATATGCCTGAGGGCTGGTTAGACAGCGTGCCAAGGGGCCACAGCAGGCAGGCAGGGTGGCGGTGAGGGGAGGGCCACTGTGGGTTAATAGGGGTTTCAGGTAGCTGGAGCCTACAGTCAAGGATGCAGTCCTCACGGAGACTCACTGTGAAAGTGATCTTAGCACATATCTCATCCATAACCATGACAACGGTTTAGTGCTTTGTAAGATTTTCATTCAGTGTGCATCAGATGATTTTACGTTCCATTACTTAGCAAAAGAAAGTTACAGAGTGCCCTCTAGTGTGTGATGTTTAACATTGCACTTGTACTAAACTGCACCAATTTTTCCACTGGAAACTGGGTTAATGTAGCTATTAATGTTTTTATCTAATGATTCACATCGGAATTTCCTAAGCTAAAAGACAAAAACTTGAAACCACATCTGGGACCGCTCAATGGCTGCGTATACACAGGCAGCCCGATTCTAATATCAGTTTCCACTAATTCTATCTTTGACCAATCACCTCCGAACCTTTCACATCCGATTTTTTTTAGAGCGGATCTGATTGGGGAGAATTAGCCCATGTGGTGCAGGTAAAGGATACGTATTGTCGAAGTTGTACCATATCCTGAAAGGCCAGGCACTCTCGTGTTTGGTGTTCCTACGGTGGGTACCATCTAATGCATTCACCTGTTCAAAGACAAAAGACGACATGAGACAACTGTACAACAAACATCTCTAAATCTGTAATATTATTTATTATATGTTGTTGGGGGGCATTATGTTTTGATGGACAGGGAGAAAGATTGTTGTACGGTGTTATGATGGGTAATTATGGCTATTGAACCATGGACTCCGGCGAAGAGTTGTCTATGTTTTCGAACAGTAGGGAGGATTATCAGTGGATCACAACTCCTAATCTATGATAAACAATGACTGTTCTTTTTTACACACAACACTACCCTGTACCCGTTCTATTGCTGTGTTTTAGAAGCAGATCTCACAATGAGATGTTTGGTTACTTACAGAATTCTCTTGGTCTGAGTCCACTCCCACACTAGCAAAGACAATGACAACAAAAACATGGACAAGCGAAGTCAGAACACCGAGTGAAGTGGGGCCGTGACCGTCCTGCTGGCTCGTTTATCTGGTGAGACTCACCGTATGCTCATGAAGGACAGCACTGGGGTGGTCCCGCCCCCACAAACCCACACGGTCAAGAAGACGATGAGTAGAGTGGTGGAAAACGTCATCCGCCGGGCGTATGTCGCTGTGTCCCGGATGGAGAGGGCAAAGGTCATAGCTCCCCGCAGGCCTGTTCAACGTACAGCACAGGGGACAGTGAGATTTCTGGGACATTGAAGTATATGTATGTACAGTGAGGGAAAAAGTATTTGATCCCCTGCTGATTTTGTACGTTTGCCCACTGACAAAGAAATGATCAGTCTGTAATTTTAATGGTAGGTTCATTTGAAAAGTGAGAGACAGAATAACAACAAAAAAATCCAGAAAAACACATGACAAAAATGTTATAAATTGATTTGCATTTTAATGAGTGAAATAAGTATTCGACCCCTCTGCAAAACATGACTTAGTACTTGGTGGCAAAACCCCTGTTGGCAATCACAGAGTTCAGACGTTTCTTGCAGTTGGCCACCAGGTTTGCACACATCTCAGGAGGGATTTTGTCCCAT
>JACXGI010000902.1:83700-110799 GCA_016801175.1 Esox masquinongy
TAAGGTCTGGAGACTGGCTAGGCCACTCCAGGACCTTAATGTGCTTCTTCTTGAGCCACTCCTTTGTTGCCTTGGCTGTGTGTTTTGGGTCATTGTCATGCTGGAATACCCATCCACAACCCATTTTCAATGCCCTGGCTGAGGGAAGGAGGTTCTCACCCAAGATTTGACGGTACATGGCCCCGTCCATCGTCCCTTTGATGCGGTGAAGTTGTCCTGTCCCCTTAGCAGAAAAAAAACCCCAAAGCATAATGTTTCCACCTCCATGTTTGAAGGAGGGGATGGTGTTCTTGGGGTCATAGGCAGCATTCCTCCTCCTCCTCCAAACACGGCGAGTTGAGTTGATGCCAAAGAGCTCGATTTTGGTCTCATCTGACCACAACATTTTCACCCAGTTCTCCTCTGAATCATTCAGATGTTCATTGGCAAACTTCAGACGGGCCTGTACATGTGCCTTCTTGAGCAGGGGGACTTGCGGGCACTGCAGGATTTCAGTCCTTCACGGCGTAGTGTGTTACCAATTGTTTTCTTGGTGACTATGGTCCCAGCTGCCTTGAGATCATTGACAAGATCCTCCCGTGTAGTTCTGGGCTGATTCCTCACCGTTCTCATGATCACTGCAACTCCACGAGTTGAGATCTTGCATGGAGCCCCAGACTGAGGGAGATTGACAGTTCTTTTGTGTTTCTTCCATTTTCGAATAATCCCACCAACTGTTGTCACCTTCTCACTAAGCTGCTTCGCGATGGTCTTGTAGCCCATTCCAGCCGTGTGTAGGTCTACAATCTTGTCCCTGACATCCTTGGACAGCTGTTTGGTCTTGGCCATGGTGGAGAGTTTGGAATCTGACTGATTGATTGCTTCTGTGGACAGGTGTCTTTTATACAGGTAACAAGTTGAGATTAGGAGCACTCCCTTTAAGAATGTGCTCCTAGTCTCAGCTCGTTTCCTGTATAAAAGACACCTGGGAGCCAGAAATCTTTCTGATTGAGAGGGGATCAAATACTTCTTTAATTTTTTCCCTCACTGTATGTACATCAACACACAATACCCCATAATAACCAAGCAAAAATATCTTCATTGATTTTTTCCCCTAACTTTATAACCCCCTCTCACAAAAAAAACATTTACATAAGCATTCAGACCTCTTTACTCAATACTATGTTGAAGCACCTTTGGCAGCGATTACAGCCTTGAGTCTTGGATATGATTCTACAAGCCCAGTATTTGGAGAAGTTCTTCAATTTTCTCCACAGATTCTCTCCAGCTCTGTCAGGTTGGATGGCGAACCTCGCTGCACAGCCATTTTCAGGTCCATCCAGATCTGGCTCTGACTAGGGCAAGGACATTCACAGACTTGTCCCGAAGCCACAACTGAGTTGATTTGTGCTTAGGGTTGTTGTCCTGTTGGAAGGTGAACCTTCACCCAAGTCTGAGGTCCAGAGCTTCTCATCAAGGATCTGTCTGTGCTTTGCTCCGTTCATCTTTCCCTCGATCCTGACTTGTTCCCCAGTCCTGGCCACAGAAAAACATCCCAACCGCAGGGATGCCACCACCATGCTTCACCGTAGGAATGATATTGGCCAGGTAATGAGTGGTGTCTGGTTTCCTCCAGACGTGATGTTAGGCTTTCAAGCAAAGTAGTTCAATCTTGGTTTCATCAGACCAGAGAATGTTGTTTCTCATGGTCTGAGAGTCCTTCAGATGCTGTTTTGCAAACTCCAAGCGGGATGTCATGTGTCTTTTACTTGGGACTGGCGTTCCGTCTGGCCAATACCATAAAGGCCTGATTGGTGGAGGGCTGCAGAGATGGTTGTCCTTCTGGAAAGTTCTCCCATGCCCACAAAGGAATTCTGGAACTCAGCCAGAGTGGCCATCAGTTTGCCAGAAGGCCAGCTCCAGGGAAGTCTGGGGAGTTCCAAACTTATTCCATGTAAGAATGATGATTGATCCTTCAATGCAACACACATTTTTGGTACCCTTCCCCTGATCTGTGCGTTGATAATCCTGTCTTGGAGCTACAGAAAATTCCTTCAACCTCATGGCTTGGTTTTGTGGGGCATTGTATATACACGTGTGTACATTTACAAATCACGTGCAATCAACTGAATTTACCACAGGTGAATTCCAATCAAGTGGTAGAAGCATCTCAAGGAGCTCAATGTTGAGGGTCTGAATACCTATGTAAATGTTTCTTATTTGCTAACATTCCTATTTTTGCTTTTTCATTTTTGAGTATTCCGTGTAGATTGATGAGGATAAAAATAAATTATATAATTTTTTGTGTAAAACGTGAAAAAAGTGAATGGGTCTGAATAATTTCCAAGTCTGTCTGGATAAATATAGTATCATTAGATAAATCTGTTCCAAAGTATTCCCATGAATATAGAAAGATGTATGTGATCCTTATAAAGGTTTACAATTATTGTTATGTTTCAGTGCAATCTTTTTCATGGCTCAGTTCATTTGCACTGTTCCAATGATTATAATTATCTTTCAATAATTATCTCCCCAACCATCTGCTCTGACAAATATCGGCCTGCACTGAATTTAGTCTTCTAACTACCCCTGCTGTAAATCCTCGACTCACTTCTAGTACAGGACAGGACGTAATACAGACAACCTCTTACCGGCGAACATCATGACATGCTGGAAGTTAGACCCAATTTTGTTCTTACGGCCCAAATTGAGCAGAAACGAGAGGGGGTAGATGTTGGCCGCCCTGCCAAGAAATATTGCAATCTGGTCGGAGACAGACATAAAGGAAAGTGGGTTCTGGATTTGAAAACTATGTGCAGTTAATACTAGAACCGCCAAATGCCCACGCCAATTGGAGTTTGAGTTTGTAATTAAAATAAAACTACCATTTTGAAAGCTACACGCTCCTCCTCCCATGACTTTTCCTAAATAGGCGTATATTACATTGTTCTGTTGTCAGAATTCTAAACTCACAAACCGAAAAGGATTTTAGAATATTTAACTGTTTTTTTTAACCCTGTTTTGCGACTTAATACGCCAAACACACACACCACTTGGCATTGGTACCCAGTCAGCCGCTAATGGTCCCCAGGCACTAATCACCCCTCACTGAATGCATGACGTCAATGAATTAATGTGCAATACTCACTGATGAAGGTTCAGAGCCTTGGTTGAATTTGAACGAACTTACAATGAAATACAAGATTTCCATGACCATTCAACAAATTAATTAGGCTAATATTGAAACATAATACAAACGATATAGACTACTTGACAAGTCGACATTGATAGCCCCACTAGAACCCCCGGGTAGAGTCCTGCTAGACGCCCTGGTTTTGGAGCCTATTCATTTGGAGAAATGGACCTTTCTAATAACTCCTCTCGGTTTTTCGATAGCTTATGCATGTCACCTATAGACAATTCATGTCACCTATAGATTGGCTGTGTAATTTTCATTTTGTACATTTATAGGGCCTAATAAATGAATGAAAATACTATAGCCTGTGTTCTTAGAAATAATTGTTCTATGTATTCTTTTTTTTGTCATTTTTTTCATATGATAAGACCTTCAATACAAACACATTCTTGTATTCTTTAAATACATTAACCATTTAAAACAAACAAATTCTGTAAATCATTATTTTTTAGACTTCTATATAGTTTGATGACAACCCAGTAGATGAACTGATGCTCTGGCTGGATGGTGATGCTGTGGAGGAGAATGTGTATGCTAATAGGGACGATTCGTACGCTAATGACACTAAATGACATTCGGCTTTGGTGGATACTGGGGGTCTGAAAGGCCTGGCGGTTCTAATATTAAAGGCATGACACCTGCTATAAAAAAAGAAAAACACAGGTATTAGACTTTCTGTAAGGATACAAATGATCCGATGATGAACATGGGGTTGAACACATGGGACTGGAAGGTGAACAGTGTCAGGCCCATGTAGGAAAAGATGAAATTCTCAGCCAGGAAATTCAGGAGCTCAAACAGCTTTGGGAAGAAAAACATATCACCTACACTACATATAGGGGAAAAAAACCCAATTTGAATTCATAAATGTACATACATGTGTCAGGCCAGACATTTCCATATGAAAACGACGAATGTGTGTTCCGATACCTGTTTGGTCCTGTCCTGGGAGTCAGGAGAGAGGTTGTTGTAAGTGTAGTGAGCCTGGGTCATGCCGCAGAACAACACAGCCACCACACCTGCGGGAGAAAGTACCCAACCGATCAGCGTGCGATGAATACGCCTGCATACGAAATGAGAACCGCGTTTGAGTGCGTGTTAACATGTTACCGGTCATTTCACAGGCCTCGGCCAGCAAGAAGGTGCTCCACGACATCAGGAAGAAGAGGGCCGTCTCCAGCAAGGGGAAGTCGCGCAGCTTGGTGAACTTGGTGACGTGGGGTCAGGGGTCAAGGAGCACACAGGGGGAAAATAATAGGATTGTCTGGTGACACGGCGGGCCTACGGTTGGTGGCTAAAAGGATATCAGTGCAGTCATGACGCCCGTAGCCACTCCAAGGGCGAACGAACCACTGAAGACTCCAAGAAACACGCCAAAGGACTTGATCATTGCTGTGGCGTCGAATGTGTGGCTGTTGTCCCCGGCTGGCTGGTAGGCACCTATGGACCTGTGTCCAGCCGAACAAAAATGAACTATTAACTATTATGGAGGAGTAGGCTGCGTTTACACAGACAAACTAATTCAAATCTTTTGGCTGCTAGTTGGTGTTTTGACGAATCACATCATATTGTCACATTGGACATTTTGCCTAGCAGATCCAATTGGTCAAAATACCAGTTAGTACAACAACAAAAAAAATTAAATACATATGTAGAGGCTCGGTTTTACGCAAAAGTTAAGAGAAAATTAAACCTATTTGCATTGGTGCGTGGAATTAAGAAAACTACGGGTCATTTCACAAAATTAGTACATGTATCTTATTTTAAGTAGAAATTTTTAAAATTAACTACAGTTTTAAATTAACTAGTTTAACTCCAAAATGCATAATCAAATTTTCACCATCAATGTAAAGCCCTGGTCATTTGGTGGAACTGACATTCAATTCTGCAATGTGAAACAATTTCTATTCAATAAATGACTTGAAAAAATGAATCAGTCCCATCTTTATAAACAATGAACAGAAATATGAAGACAACATGTAAACTGTTGCTCCAATGTTGCAGCAAATCAACCCTATTACACTACTTAACATTGTAACTTAAGGTTACATTAAGGTATTATTAAGTCATTTGCACTTTATGATCAAAAAAGATGTATACTGTATATATCTTGTCAAACAACCCACCTCCTTTGTATTTATAAAACAGAAATCACAGGAGGTGCTGTTTACAATGCCTACATAGCTAGCAGTCAAAAGAGCCTCTCCTTCCACAACTAATTGGGAAATGCCACTTTTCAAAAACAAATCCCAACCTCTAGGAAACCCAACTCCATTCTGCATGGTCTTTTATGCAGCATCAAATAGAGAAACACCAGCTGGATTAAAAGGTCTGACTGGAATGTTTTCATTAATCTGGCAGTTAAGCCCACGAGGACTCGAGTTGGGTTCCACACTAAAACGATCAGGACAGCGAATAGTCTGCAAAACAACTGGGAGAAATTGTGAAAAACTTAACAGATGACTATTTATGCACACTGAAAAAAAAGAATAAACCAACACGTAGACTACACACATTCTACCTGAACAGCAAATCACCAGCACATACTACCTTAAAACACATTTTTCCAAAAGGTCAACTTTCAACCCGGGTATTACAGATTCAGCTGTCAAAACAGTGCCATTGTGCCGTGCAGAGCGGGACTTCAATAGGGGCCCCAACATAAGAGCGGCCTCTTGTTGTGACTACTCAGGCACAACTCAAGGACGTGTCCCCTACCAGTCGCTCATTTGGTGAAATGCCATGGGTTACGTGGTCTTATCGCACCTGAACACAGTCATGCCTTTTGAGGCCAATGAGGGCTTGGGCCCATTGTAAGCTCCACCTCCCAGGTGATATAATCAAGGTTCAGCCAATGTACCCTGATTTTTCTGCTCTTTGTCGCACCGAATGCAAAGTTTCTAGCAAACGTTGGAAACTTATTCCTATTCCTAACAGCTTTAGCTTCCATTTAACTGTCCCATTTAGTGAAGTCTATGTAACCTAATGAGTGTTGTTAAATTTGCTACTGTAGCGTTTCCTGGCAACTAATCCAGGTACAAGTCAGTGAAGGGTTACCGGCTGTGGCCAAACAATCACGTCTCCTCATTAGCCTCTCTAGCAGTTGACAGAGTGAGAAGCTTTGCATTTAAAAATAATGTACTTCTGTTGTACCAAATGTTAATGGCTTATGATCGAGGCGTAATCCGCTGCCTCTGATGCAAATGTACTGCTGTGGCATTGGTAATATAGAACCCCGTTTCCAAAAAAGTTGGGATGCTGAGTAAAATGTAAAGAAAAACAGAAGGCAATGATGTGCAAATAATTTAAACCCTATATTCAATGGAAAACAGCACAAAGACAGCAGATTACATGTTGAAACTGAGAAATGTTATTGTTTCTTCAAAAGTATATGCCCACTTTGAATTTGATGCCAGCAACACATTTTAAATGAGCTGGGACAGGGGCAACAAAAGTCTGTAAACATTGTGTAATGCTAAAAAAAAAAAATAACCTGGTGGAACATCGCACAACTAAATAGGTTAATGGGCAACAGGTCAGTAACATGATTGGGTATAAAAAGAGCATCCCAGAGAGGATGAGTCTTTCAGAAGTAAAGATGGGTAGGGGTTCAACATTCTGTGAAAGACTGCATGGGCAAATACTGCAACAATTTAAGAATAACGTTTCTCAACGTAAAATTGCAAAATGTACCTCATCATCTAAGGTACATAATATTATTAATTATAATAATTATTCATTAATTAATTATTAAGATTCAGAAAATCCAGAGAAATCTCTGTACGCAAGGGACAAGGCCGAAAACCAATATTGGATGGCCGTGATCTTTGGGCCCTCAGACGGCACTGCATTAAAAACAGAAACGATTCTGTAGTGGACATCTCTGCATGGGCTCAGGAATACTTCTGAAAAACAATGTCTGTGAACACAGTACGTCACTGCACCCATAAATGCAAGTTAAAAGTCTACCATGCAAAAAAGAAACCAAACATAAACAAGATAAAGAAAAGCCAGTGCCTTCTCAGGGCCCAAGCTCATTTAAGATGGAATGAGGCGGAGTGTAAGTGGAAAACTGTCCTGTGGTCCGACAAATCAACATTTTCAATTATTTTTGGGAATCATGGACGCCGTGTCCTCCGGACTAAAGAGGAGAGGGACCATCCAGCTTGGTATTAGTGCACAGTTCAAAAGCTAGCATCTGTGATGGTATGGGTGTGCATTAGTGCCCATGGGTGACTTGCACATCTGTGAAGACACCATTAATGCTGAACAATATATAGAGGTTTTGGAGCAACATTTGCTGCCATTCAGAAAAGAATTCAGAAAAATCTTTTTCAGGGAAGGCCTTGCTTATTTCAGCATGACAATGCCAAACCACATTCTGCACGTATTACAACAGCATGGCTCCGTATTAAAAGAGTCCGGGTGCTAAACCGGCCTGTCTGCAGTCCAGACCTGTCAACAGTGGAAAAATCTGGGTCATTACGAAACAAAAAACATGACAAAGGAGACCCCCAACTGTTGAGCAGCTGAAATCCTATATCAAGCAAGAATGGGAAAACATGTCACATTCAGAACTACTGCAATTGGTCTCAATTCCAAAATGCTAACAGAGTATTGTTAAAAGAAGAGGTGATGCAACACAGTGGTAAACATACCCATCCCAACTTTTTTGAAACATTGCTGAAATGGGATTGTGCACTGCTCAAACAAATTTAGGGAACATGTTATCATCACAGTATAACACCAAGTCAATTAAACTTCAGGGAATCTGTCCAATTAGGAAGCATAAACGATTGTTGTCACTTTCATCTTTTGGTGCAAATGAAAGTGACAACAGGTGCACTGGAGAAGCAACTGCAAGACAAACCCCAAAAAGGGAATGGTTTTGTCGGTGGTGGCCATAGACAATTGCTCTCTCCTTAACCTTCCTGATTGATTGTTCTCTAGTTTTACATTTTGCTAGTGTCCTTGTCACTACTGGTAGCATGAGGCAGTACCTGCAGCCCATTCAGGTTGCATAGGTAGTCCATTTCCTCCAGGATGGCACATCCGTACGTGCCTTAGCAAGAAGGTTTGCTGTGTCTCCCAGTACAGCCTCAAGAACATGGAAGAGATACCAGGAGACAGGCCGTTACACAAAGAGAGCTGGACAGAGCCGTAGAAGGGCATCAACCCAGCAGCAGGACCGTTATCTGCTCCTTTGTGCAAGGAGGAACAGGAGGAGCACTGCCAGAGCCCTACAAAATGACCTCCAGCGGGCTACTGGTGTACATGTTTCTGACCAAACAGTCAGAAACAGACTCCATGAGGGTGGCATGAGGGCCCAACGTCCTCCAGTGGGACCTGTGCTCAAAGCCCAGCTCGATTGGCATTTGCCAGAGAACACCAGAATTGACAGGTCCACTATCTGTTCTCGTCACAGATGAGAGCAGGTTCACACTGAGCACATGTGACAGAAGCGAAAGAGTCTGGAAACGCTGTGGTGAACGTTATGCTGCCTGCAACATCATCTAGCATGACCGCTTTGGCGGTGGGTCAATGTTGGTCTGGGGAGGCATATCCTTGGAGGGTTGCACAGACCTCCACGTGCTAGCCAACGGAACCCTGACTGCTGTTAGGTAATGAGATGAAATCCTCAGACCTTACGCTGGTGCAGTGGGCCCTGGGTTCCTCCTGGTGCAGGACAATGCTAGGCCTCATGTGGCCTGAGTGTGCAGGTCCTGGATGATGAAGGCATTGATGCCATTGACTGGCCCTCATGTTCCCCAGATCTGAATACAATTGAGAACCTCTGGGACGTTATATATCGGTGCATCCAACGCCACCATGTAGCGCCACAGACTGTCCAGGAGCTCACTGATGCCCTGGAACAGGTCTGGGATATCCCTCAGGACAACATCCGCTGTCCAATCAGGAGCATGCCCAGACGTTGTCAGGAGTGCATACAGGCACATGGGGGCCATACACACTACTGAGTCACATTATGAGTTGCCGTGATGAAATTCATGCAAGGTGGAACAGCCTGTGATTTCAATTATTTACTTTGATTTTTGGTGTGAGTTTGAATCCACACGTCAATTGGTTGGTGATTTTGGTTTCCACTGACCGTTGTTCTGTCATTTTGTTCTCAACAAATTACACAATGTACAGTAAAGACTCTGAAATATATTTCGTTCATCAAGACGTGTTCCATTAGTTTTGAGGGGCAGATAGATAGATGTATGTGTGTACATATAGTTGTGCTCACAAGTTTGCATACCCTGGCAGAAACTATGAAATTTTGGCATTGATTTTGAAAATATGACTGATCATGCAAAAAAAACTGTGTTTTATTTAAGGACAGTGATCATATGAAGCCATTTATTATAACATAGTTGTTTGGTCCTTTTTAAATCATAATGATAACAGAAATCACCCAAATGGCCCTGATCAAAAGTTTACATACCCTTGAATGTTTGGCCTTGTTACAGACACACAAGGTGACACACACAGGTGAAAATGGCAATTAAATGTGAATTTCCCACACCTGTGGCTTTTTAAAATACAATTAGTGTCTGTGTATAAATAGCCAATGAGTTTGTTAGCTCTCACGTGGATGCACTGAGCAGGCTAGATACTGAGCCATGGGGAGCAGAATAGAACTGTCAAAAGACCTGCGTAACAAGGTTATGGAACTTTATAAAGATGGAAAAGCATATAAAAAGATAACCAAAGCCTTGCAAATGCCAGTCAGTACTGTTCAATCACTAATTAAGATGTGGAAAATTCAGGGATCTCTTGATACCAAGCCAAGGTCAGGTAGACCAAGAAAGATTTCAGCCAAAACTGTCAGAAGATTTGTTTGCGATACAAAGAAAAACCCACAGGTAACCTCAGGAAAAATACAGGCTGCTCTGGAAAAAGACAGTGTGGTTGTTTTCAAGGAGCACAATATGACAACACTTGAACAAAAATGAGCTGCATGGTCGAGTTGCCAGAAAGAAGCCTTTACTGCACCAATGCCACAAAAAAGCCCACTTACAATATGCCCGACAACACCTTAACATGCCTCACAACTTCCACTGTGAGGCATGTAATTTGGAGTAATTTGGAGTGACGAGACCAAAATAGAGCTTTATGGTCATAACCATAAGCGCTATGTTCGCAGAGGGGTCAACAAGGCCTATAGTGAACAGAATACCATCCCCACTGTGAAACATGGTGGTGGCTCACTGATGTTTTGGGGGTGTGTGAGCTCTAAAGGCATGGGGAATCTTGTGAAAATTGATGGCAAGATGAATGCAGCATGTTATCAGAAAATACTGGCAGACAATTTGCATTCTTCTGCACGAAAGCTGCGCATGGGACGCTCTTGGACTTTCCAGCACAACTATATATACAGCTCCGGAAAAAATTAAGAGACCACTGCACCTTTTTCTTTCCTTTCCAAAAAAGTTGAAAAGGAAAGTTTTGAGTGAGGAACAGAAGCGTTCAATTTACAGTCGTCTCTAAATTTTAACCCTTCTGTTCCTTACTTAAAACCTTACTTTTTGACTTTTTTGGAAAGGAAAGAAAAAAGTGCATGGGTATCTTAATTTTTTCCGGAGCTGTATTTATATATAGAAAAAGAACAGGCAATTGATTTATTCCCATGTTAGAGGCCCAGGACAGCTGGTACAGATAGTGTCTTTTTGTCCCAAAAAGGGGTGGGAACGGCTGCTACAACAGTAAGTGGAGATTTTCAATGGCTGGTAATTTGCTGATCCACTCTAAAGTGGCTGGAGCAACAGGGTCTATTCAAGCTGCATGGGATCGGACTGGAACCATAGCCCACCTAGGGGAGCCCTCCTGGTCCAATACCCACGTTGTCATGTTGCTGTAGCCATGCCGTGCCTGCCTGCTCACCTTCTCATAACGCAGCAGAACTCTGTATATAGGTTTGGCCCAGTAAAACGGGAAGGGGCGGGGTTAGTTTCTGCATGCACACATCTCTGAACATCAATGAGGGGGACAGAATGACAGACGACGAGAAGGCGGGTGCACCTTGAAGTGTCGAATAAGGATGGAAGGAGGGAGACTTACGAAGACAGGACGATGGCCACGGCGTCGTTGAGGACGCTCTCTCCGAACATCAGGGCATAGAGGTCCACATCCACCTTGAGCTCGTTGAATATGGCGAGCACTGTGACTGTGGGGGAGGAACAGGGCATGTGCCCAGTCAGCTAGCGACTCAAACCTAGACAGTGGTGGTACGCTCAGTGCCAGGAAAGAGCACCGTAGCCAGCTACGCCACCTGTGAGCATAACTCAAATTCGGATGCCAGGAAGAGTGACCTTGGCAGCCAATGGGGTTCCTAAAATGTACATCCTAAAACATACTCAATATCAAACAAAAATATTGTAGTCAAAGTAGTCAGTAAAACGGTCCATTGACCGCTAAAGCATAATTGTGGGTATATTTACCTGGGTCTGTGGCTGAAACAATGGCACCAAAAAAGAGGCAGTCGGTAAAGAAGAAGTCCCCTCCCAACTGCCCAACTGCCTTCATTAAAGAAACACAGCCGTACATAACCAGCCTGTAGAAGAAAACACCGTTATTAGCTCATACTCATTCTCATGCCCCAGGCAACTCTCTCTGTCAAACCGTCTGGCTTTATACTGCTTCCGAATGGAACTTGAATGGAGGTCTATGGCAGGAGTGGACAAAAACAGCTGCTGGGTTGAATAGGTAGACCTCTCAGTCCATAGAAATCTAACATAACACTACAAACACTGTGGACGATGAGCTACAGCGCCTGCTATTTAAACAAGGAAGTGGCTTTGGTAAGTAGACATTTTAGTTTTCACATGTAAATATTTAAGTTCTGCTCTGAAGCAGATTTCCCAGGCTCTATACACAGCTGAGCCTGGGGACAGGGTTAACTTCCACAAAGGTTTGAATGGTGGAAAGGCAATAGCCCATGACAGACGTCTTCACTTCTGTTTTCCTCAACACAAAGCTGCAGCAACTCCTCTACAACCACACTTGGGACTATTTTAAAGAAACAGGCTCACCCAATGACAAAGCACGATATGACTGTCCCCATAAAAGCATACGCAAGGATGGACCCCAGGTTTCTGAAGAAGTGTCGCTGAAATACATTGGAGGCATAAGGGAGACAACAGATAAGTATTTCAAGGTTGGGTTACCAGAATTAGTACAGAAGACTTAATGGTGTACACACACTGTCTTCTTGCAGGGAAGTATCTTACCCGTTTCAAGCTGTAGCCAGCATAGAAGATGATTGGAGGAAGCAATATGTTGAAAAATACTTCAGGGTCAAAGGTCACCTGGCAGAAAATAAAGAAAAGTTAACCATACTGTGACGCTAATGTTTGCGCTACCATCTGATCACAGTTTTTTTTTATCATATCAGTCCTCTGCAGACAGCTTAAGACTTATATCAGATAACATTCGACTTGTTTATGGTTGTAAGTGCTATCCAAAAATAATTTAGTAGGTCATTTTCCTCCTCTTCATGTATTATACCACTCATTTAGGAAGAGTTGATGAGTGAAAGTAATATAATGATGGGAGAGAGTGAAAGAAGACCATTTCAGAGTTGAATACCATCCCAGATGCATTCAGGCCATTCTTAGATTAAAAGGTTAGAGTTCTCACACACCTATTATGCCCAGCTTCTTATTGTCTTATCCCATCTCCATCAATAGTTAAGCATTAAATCCATGTGTTACGCATGCAGGTACCCTGTATCTGCGTTTGTGTTTCTCCCCTCCTGGAATTTCCCCAAGTGTCCCTTACATTCTTGATTGTGCTCATTGGTGTTTCCCACCTGGCAGTCATGAGTGCATCGCCTGACTGATGAGGTGGACCAATCGGTGGACAGCCCTCCTAATTGCACAACCTGCTCCTTTTTCCATTACCCAATCACATCACACATCCCTGGTTTAAAAACACTGTCAGTTGGTTCTCCCAGAGAGACTCTTTTGCTTTACCCCACATGAACATAGACACTCTTGAGATACATACCTTTTTTGATAGACAGACACTTTGTTCATACATACATCACTTAGTTTAGCACATCTCACTTTGTCCTGTTTCATGTGAGTATGTATTGCTGTGGTGTTTTGTTTGGTGTTGTCTAGTCAATTGTTCGCTGTGCTGTTTAGGCCTTGTTCAACCTGTGTGCTTTGTTTGTCCCTGGGAAAAGGGGTTTTTAGCAAGTCGCCCTTGGGTATACACAACCTGTAGGAAAACTTTGTCTAAAAACACTAGTTAGAACTGAGCGGAACACCCACTGTATTTTTGTATTGGTTAGTAGTCAGCTAAGTGGTTCTTGAGGCAGGCAAGTTCAGTTTAGGGGTCTTTTGACTATTATTTCATTTCTTGGTTTCAGCTCAGCCCCTTTTCCCTACCCCCTTTACCGTGTGTTTATAATAAATGTTTGATGGTAGCTTTGGTTGTCTGTGCTTGTTCTCACTGTTCATTTACACAACACTACACTAATTTGCATGAGTTTTATGTTACGGGTCTCTATACCATCCATCCTAGACTGCTAGAGCCACAGGGTTCGTAACACCATGTAATCAATAACATGTTACTTGGCATGGATAAGATTATCATTTAAATCACTCAACTGTAAGCTAAATAGTGAGAAAATGTTGTCTGTAGGAACACATTTGCTACAGTAAGTCTTTATATATGAAAATATATTTTGACCCTGACATTAAAGAAGGGACATGGGTTTTCAAGATTATTAACATTTAAAGCTCAGCATCTGGATTGTAGTTTGGGCCAGCCCTGGGCTAATATTACGTATTGAACCTGTCGACAGGCTGAGCAGCAACCAGTTGTCTCCTTGAAATACATGTTTACATTGTCAGTGAACCAATACTCATACCTTCCTGAGCATCTCATCATCCTGCACTTCGGGCCCCTTGACCGTGCTGACTTCACCCTTCAGAGTGTACTCATAGAAGCGCCCACTGACGTTCACCAGAAGAGTTGCAGGGCTGGCATTCACACTGCAACTCATAGTCACATTGTTCGTATTTCGTGGCACATGAACCCCAAAGCGAAGAATCACCCCCACCAACACACCTATCAAGTGGTTTGAGAGACAGCCAGACGGTGAAAACATTAGTCAAGAATGAACAAGTACGCCTTTCATAGGTTCATCATGCACGAAAGTCAACAAAGCATGCGATTGCATTGTCATCTTGCAACACCATAGAATGAACTGAAGCCTGGAGGAGCTACAGTAACTTAGCTAGCTAGTTCTACTAGTGTTGTCATTCTAATTACTATTATAAGTAAGCTAGTTCACGTTAACTACATTTAGTTTATACAGTAACTGGCCACAATCTAGGGTTTACAATAGTACTTACCATAAATCATAGCTAGTCCCGTTTCGTGTAGAAATCGAAAGCGACGGTGTTTAAACAGCCAAATAGTTAGAATAGTGAGCGTTAAGAGCATTATGAAAATAAGAAGATCCGCGCTATCTTGTCTATGACTTTCCTCAGCTCTCCTTTCTGTAGCAACATTATCCATAGCCGTATTCTCGACGGCTTGACTCCCTACTAATATAAATGTAAAAATACTAGGTAAAACGAATAAGTTCTTCGAAGCTTTAAGGGCGAAAATCTGTTTTATTCTTAGTCCCATTATAAGGGATTTATTCTATTAAACCATACGTAGACCCTGACACCCAATAACATACGTTCTGTCAAAAACACTAGCGTCTTCGCGAAATCAACGTTTTCTGAAAAACATTAAAAACACTTCCGGGTCACGAAAATTAGGAACATTTCTAAATAAAAGAGGCCAGCGTATTACTTCAAAACTGACATTGAATTTATTGTTTAAGAAAATATACCTCTCAAAACATTGACAACAATTCATATTTAATCATATTTAAGAGTAAATTCAATAAAAAGTGGGTATTAAAACCTGTTCCAAGGTCAAAATTCAATGACTGAATATGGAATACATATTGCCATAGCTCAAAAACTATTGAATGTTCCACAGAGAAAGTAATGTAGGAAATGTTCAGGACAGTGTTTAGAGTAAGTCAAACCTGCCTAATCAATGGGGAATGGTGTGCTACATCTAGCAACACAATATTTTCTACACCCTCTTTAGGCCCCAATGCAAAACACTATAATAGACTGTACATGTTGCCCTATACAGAAAAAACTATTCTATATGCCGCGGTAAATGTATTGTAGGAAATGTTCAGGAGACTGTATAGAGTGATTATATGCAAAAAAAATCAAGGGGCACTATGTATTTGCAATTGTTGCTGACATTTTACTCCACCCATACCATTGGCCACATTGGGGCTGAAGAGGGTGTGGAAAATATTGTATTGCTAGATGTAGCACACCATTCCCCATGATCAGACAACCAAAACTCATTTTGGTTGGTTAGTAGACACTCTCCTGAGCAATTTTTTGCTCTATGATGCAAATATGTATCCTGTGTACAGTATGTTATAACGTGTTGCAATGGGAGAGGAAGTGGAAATTATAGTGCTGCTGGATTTAACGCAAAGATCCCATATAAAACTAATGAACACCAACAAATTAACAAGAATTACATCATCAAGGATTCATCTACTCATTCTTAAAATATGAAATGTTTACAACAATAGTTTACACCATCTTCAATTCTCAATGTGCTCAACCTCAGAATATTATTCATCCTTTGTGAAGTACTATTTAAACAGTATTTTTCTTTAGTTTAGATTTTTTTAATATGTAGATATTAAATATACAATATACAATTACAATATACACCAAGCAAAGCGGCAAAATAGATTAATATTATTAATATGCTGACATTTATTTTGAAGGCCGGAAATCTTTTGAAGGCCGGAATCTCTAATGTTGCCAGCATGTCACAACTGGTCTAAAATGATAAGTGGTTGTGTGCAACGTAAAAAAAATCTCTTCCGGGTCATGGAATTAGTGGATTTTTCGAAATAGAAGTCGCTGCCAAAGTAAAACTGGAGCATAAACTATATGTATTCATGATTTATGAAAAAACTAACCATTAACAATCATTCATATTTGTAGGTGGACAGAGCCAGAAAGATCCGATATCCAATAATGATGCATTCACATGTTTCTGTTAGGTTTGCATGGGCAATAAATAAAATCTAAACAACTCAGTTTTTCAAAGGAAAGGGGAGAGTGGGGTAAGGTCAGACAATTTTTACATAAGTTGTCCCAAAGTCAAGGGGAAAAGAGACAGAAATTGAAACCTGTACATCTACCCTTTTTTCAGGATGTCCCCTGTCAGGTGAAATGACAAGACGTTAACTACAGACTTGTCTCAATGTATTATTTAGGTAGTGTTTTTATAATGATTTATCTACGTTATTGCTGGTAGTCATATTTAAATATAATTTTAAATTGACAGGTCAAAATAAAAAATACCTGAATATTTAGCAAGCAGCGTGGTTCTGGTAAACTGTAACGAATGGAGCTGCAGGTCAATCCTGTGACATCATAATCACATTCTGGAACTCAGAGCAAATACTGAAATCACATGCAAAAAAACTCACACTGAGGGGCCTGGAAGAGATGATTGGAACTTACTCGTGAAAAGTTTAAATGTTTGAGGCTATCCTAAATAAGAATTATATTACATGTTTATAAACAATTGACTGTTAAATTGCAAATTTACATCATTAGGATTTAACTAAGAATGACTCTTGAACCGTTCGTGCTCAGACAAAAAAACAACTTTGTTTCACTAGTTTAGGCTATCCCCAGTTCATATGATGAAACGTTTATTGATTTTACAAACGCTAATTAGCATAATTAGCGTAATTAGCGTTAATTAACTATTAGGCTACATCTTTTGAACCGTTTGAGCTACATACACGAAACCAACTTTATTTCACCAGTTTAGGCTATGCCAACTTCATATGATGAAATGTTTATTCATTTTACAGATGCTAATTACCGTAATTAGCATAATTAGCGTTAATGAACTTCTAAGCTGTATCTTTATGGTTATCGATTTTACGTATGCTAATTAACGTAATTACTGTTAATGAACTATTAGGCTGCATCTTTTGCAACATTCAAGTTACAGAAACAAAACAAAATTTATATCACCAGTTTAGCTATGCCCATTTCAAATTATGAAATGTTTATCGAGTTTACATATGCTAATTAGCATAATTAATGTTAATCAACTATTAGGCTGTATCTTTTGAACCATTCGAGCTACAGACACGAAACCAACATTGTTTCACCAGTTTAGGTAATCCCTACTTAAATTAGCAAAGGTTTATCGATTTCACACATGCTAAGTAGTGTAATTTAGCGTTAATGAACTACTAGTCTGTATCTTTTAAACCGTTCGAGCTACAGACACAAAACCGACTTTGTTTCACCAGCTTAGGCTATCCCCAGTTAATATAATGACAGGTTTATTGATTTTATATGTGCTAGTTGTCATAATTAGCGTTAATTAAATATTAAGCTGTATCTTTTGAACCGTTTGAGCTACAAACACGAAACCAATTTTGTTTCACCAATTTAGCTATCCCCACTTCAAATTCTGAAATATTTGCCGATTTTACGTATGGTAATTAGCGTAATTTGCAGTAATGAACTATTGGGCAGTATCTTTTGAACTGTTCGAACTACAGACACAAAACCACTTTGTTTCCCCAGTTTAGGCTATCCCCACTTCAAATTATGAAAAGTTTATTGATTTTACGTATGTAAATTAGCATTTCTAACTATTAGGCTGTATCATTTGAACCATTCGAGCTACAGACACGAAACCGACTTTATATCACCAGTTTAGCTATCCCCACTTCAAATTATGAAAAGTTTATCGAGTTTACGTATGCTAATTAGCATAATTAGTGTTAATTAACTATTAGGCTGTATCTTTTGAACCGTTTGCGCTACCTACACGAAACCAACGTTATTTCACCAGTTTAGGCTATGCTAACTTCATATGATGAAATGTTTATTCATTTTACAGATGCTAATTAGCGTAATTAGCATAATTAGCATTAACGAACTTCTAAGCTGTATCTTTACGTATGCTGATTAGCGTATTTAGCTTTAATTAGCTATTAGGCTGTATCTTTTGAACCGTTTGTGCTACAGACACGAAACCAACTTTATTTCACATGTTTAGGTTATCCCTACTTCAAATTAGGAAATGTTTATCAATTTTACGTATATTAATTAGCGTAATTAGCGTTAATTGACTACTAGGCTGAATCTTTTGAACCGTTGGAACTACAGGCACGAAACCAACTTTGTTTCCCCAGTTTAGGCTATCCCCACTCCAAATTATGAAGCGTTTATCAATTTTACGTATGTTAATTAGTGTATTTAGAATTAATTTGCGTATTTTGCAGTAATTAACTATGAGGCAGTATCTTTTAAACCGTTCAACCTACAGACACAAAACAAACTTTATATCGAAGTGTTTATCGATTTTACGTATATTAATTAGTGTATTTAGCATGAATTAACTATTAGGCTGTATCTTTTGAACTGTTCGAGCTACAGACACGAAACCAACACTGTTTCACCAGTTTAGGCTATCCCCAGTTCATATAATGACACGTTTATTGATTTTACATATGCTAGTTGTCGTAATTAGCGTTAATTAAATATTAGGCTGTATCTTTTGAACCATTCAAGCTACAAACACGAAAACAACTTTGTTTCATCAATTTAGCTATCCCCACTTCAAATTCTGAAAAATTTGTTGATCTTACTATGTTAATTAGCGTATTTTGCAGTAATTAACTATTAGGCAGTATCTTTTGAACCGTTCAACCTACAGACACAAAACCAACTTTGTTTCATCAGTTTAGGCTATCCCTACTTCAAATTAGGAAACGCTTATCGATTTTACATATGCTAATTAGCATAATGACCGTTAATTAACTATTAGGCTGTATCTTATGAACCGTTCGAGCAACAGACACGAAACTGTCTGTTTATTACCCCAGTGTAGGCTATCCTTCAAATTGGGAAATGTTTATCGATTTTACATTTGCTAATTAGTGTAATTAGTGTTAATTGACTAGTAGGCTGTATTATTTTTACTGTTTGAGCTACAGACACTAAACTGATTTTGTTTCACCAGTTTAGGCTATCCCCAGTTCATATAATGACACATTTATTGATTTTACGTATGCTAAATAGTGTTAATTAACTATTAGGCTGTATCTTTTGAACCATTTGAGCTACAGACACATAAGCAACTTTGTTTCACTAGATTAGCTATCTCCTTTTCATATTATGAAACATTTATCAAGTTTATGTTAGTAATTAAGCTAATTAGCGTAATTAGCATGAATGATCTATTAGGCTATATCTTTTGAACTGTTCAAGCTACAGACACTAAACCAACTTTGCTTCACACATTTAGGCTATTCCCATATCATATAATGAAACGTTTATTGATTTTAAGTATGCTAATTAGCGTAATTAGCATTAGTGTAATTAGCATTAATTAACTATTAGGCTGTATATATTGAACTGTTCGAACTACAGACACAAGACCTGTCATTGGTAACACTTTTATGAACTTTAACTATGTCAGGTATGCTATTTTATGTTAATTAACCGCACCAACAGTACCTCTTGAACCATAAAATATACAGACTCCAAAACTTTCTATAGGTATACAATATTCTGAACTATAAATACTTTTTAAAAAAAACAGCTAGTAAGCATACCACATTTTCTTCAGGAAATGTATTCCTCTAGTTTGATGTTAATATTGCACTGAAGGGGCAGCTACATGTTCATTCAAATTGAACATTTGTTTGCATGGAAATAATGGAGGATTATTTAGGATCAACTTTTGTTCATCTAATTTAACGAGGAAAAGTATAAAAACCACTGCTGTGGTCATCACTATCCTTTTGCAATAGGACCAGCTGGATGGCAAAAACAATGCAAGTAGTACCTCAAAGGTAATTTGAATGATAAAAATAACTATTCAGCATGACAAAAGAGTTGAAAAAAAAAGCTTTGAATGAGGAAAAGAAGGGTTCAATTCTGGCTTTACTGACAAAGGGATACAGTGAGCGTCAGGTTGCTTCCATCCTGAAAATTTCAAAGACGGTGGTTCATAAGAACAAGGTCAAGCAAGAGACATTGGGGACAACAAAGCTACAGACTAGCAGGGGGCGAAAATGACTGTCCACTGACTGAGATGACCGTCAACTCATTCGAATGTCACTCAACAACCATAGGATGACATCAAGTGACCCACAAAAAGAATGGCAAACAGCAGCTGGGGTGAAGTGCATGGCGAGGACGGTTTGAAACAGGCTCCTAGGGGCAGGGCTGAAGTCGTGCAAAGCTAGAACACAGCCCTTCATCAATGAGAAGCAAAGAAGAGTCAGGCTGAAGTTTGCAAAAGACCATAAGGATTGGACTGTAGAGGAATGGGGTAAGTTCATCTTCTCTGACGAGTCAAATTTTCAGCTTTGCCCAACACCTGGTCGTCTAATGGTAAGATGGAGACCTGGAGAGGCCTACAAGCCACAGTGTCTTGCACCCACTGTGAAATTTGGTGGAGGATCGGTGATGATCTAGGGATGCTTCAGCAAGACTGGAATCGAGCAGATTTGTCTTACTGAAGGACGCATGAATCAAGCCAAGTACAAGGTTATCCTAGAAGAAAACCTGCTTCCTTCTGCTCTGACAATGTTCCCCAACTCTGAGAATTGTTTTTTCCAGCAGGACAACACTCCATGCCACACAGCCAGGCCAATCAAGGTGTGGATGGAGGACCACCAGATCAAGACCCTGTCATGGCCAGCCCAATCTCCAGACCTGAACCCTATTGAAAACCTCTGGAATTTGATCAAGAGGAAGATGGATGGTCACAAGCCATCAAACAAAGCCGAGCTAATTGAATTTTTGTGCCAGGAGTGGCATAAAGTCACCCAACAGCAATGTGACAGACTGGTGGAGAGCATGCCAAGACACAAGAAAGCTGTAATTAAAAATCAGGGTTATTCCACCAAATATTGATTTTTGAACTCTTCCTAAGTTAAAACATTAGTATTTTGTAGTTGAAAAATGAATATGAATTTGTTTTCTTTGCATTATTTGAGGTCTGAAAACAATGCATCTTTTTTTTGTTATTTTGACCTGTTGTTATTTTCTACAAATAAATACTCTAAATGACAATATTTTTATTTGGAATTTGGGAGTAATATTTTCAGTAGTTTACAGAATAAAACTGTTAATTTTACTCAAAAACATACCAGTGAATAGTAAAACCGGAGAAACAAATTTTCCAGTTATCTCTTAATTTTTTCCAGAGCTGTATATATACTCTTTGTCTCTGGTAAAAATTAAGAGACCGCTGCACCTTTTTCTTTCCTTTCCAAAAAAGTTGAAAAGGAAAGTTTTGAGTGAGGAACAGAAGCATTGAATTTGCAGTGGTCTCTTGATTTTAACCCTTCTGTTCCTCACAGAGAGAGAGATAGCTATACAGTGGATATAAAAAGTCTACACACCCCTGTTAAAATGCCAGGTTCTTGTGATGTAAAAGAATGAGACAAAGATAAATCATGTCAAAACTTTTCCACCTTTAATGTGACCTATAACATGAACAATTCAATTGAAAAACAAACAGAAATCTTTGAGGGGGAAAAATAAAAAACTCACAATAACCTGGTTGCATAAGTGTGCACACCCTTAAACTAATACTTTGTTGAAGCACCTTTTGATTTTATTACAGCACTCAGTCTTTTTGGGTAGGAGTCTATTAGCATGGCACTTCTTGACTAAGCAATATTTGCCCACTCTTCTTTGCAAAAGCGCTCCAAATCTGTCAGATTGCGAGGACATCTCCTGTGCACAGCCCTCTTCAGATCACCCCACAGATGTTCAGTTGGATTCAGGTCAGGGCTCTGGCTGGGTCATTCCAAAACGTTAATCTTCTTCTGGTGAAGCCATGCTTTTGTGTATTTGGATGTGTGCTTTGGGTCGTTGTCGTGCTGTGGTGTTTTGTTTGGTGTTGTCTAGTCAATTGTTTGCTGTTTAGTCCTTGTTCAACCTGTGTGTTTTGTTTGTCCCTGTGTCCCTGGGAAAAAGTATTTCTTAGCAAGCCGCCCTTGGGCATACACAACCCGTAGGAAAACTTTATCTAAAAACACTAGTTAGAACTGAGCGGACCACCCACTGTATTTTTGTGTTGGTTAGTAGTCAGCTAAGCGGTTCATGAGGCAGGCAAGGTCAGTTTAGGGGTGTTTGGACTATATTATTTCATTTTTTGGGTCCAGCTCAGCCCCTTTTCCCTAACCCCTTTACCGTGTGTTTATAATAAACATTTTATGTTTGACGGTAGCTTTGGTTGTCTATGTCGTTTCTTCTCACTGTTCATGTACACTACACCACTTTGCATGAGTTTTATGTTACAGGTCTCTGTACCATTTACCCTAGACTGCTAGAGCCACGGGGTTCGTAACAGTCATGCTGAAAGGTGAACTTCCTCTTCATCTTCAGCTTTCTAACGGACGCCTGAAGGTTTTGTGCCAAAATTGCCTGGTATTTGGAACTGTTCATAATTCCCTCCACCCTGACTAAGGCCCCGGTTCCAGCTGAAGAAAAACAGCCCCAAAGCATGATGCTGCCACCACCATGCTTCACTGTGGCTATGGTGTTCTTTGGGTGATGTGCAGTGTTGTTTTTGCGCCAAACATACCTTTTGGAATTATGGCCAAAAGGTTCAACCTTGGTTTCATCAGACCATAACACATTTTCCCACATGCTTTTGGGGGACTTAGTGTTTGATTTTGCAAACTTTAGCTGAGCTTGGATGTTTTTCTTAGTAAGAAAAGGCTTCCGTCTTGCCACCCTACCCCATAACCCATTCATATGAAGAATACGGGAGATTGTTGTCACATGTAGCACACAGCCAGTACTTGCCAGAAATTCCTGCAGTTCCTTTAATGTTGCTGTAGGCCTCTTGGAAGCCTCCCTGACCAGTTTTCTTCTCGTCTTTTCATCAATTTTGGAGGGACGTCCAGTTCTTGGTAATGTCTCTGTTGTGCCATATTTTCTCTACTTGATGATGACTGTCTTCACTGTGTTCCATGGTATATCTAATGCTTTGAAAATTCTTTTGTACCCTTCTCCTGACTGATATTTTTCAACAATGAGATCCCTCTGATGCTTTGGAAGCACTCTGCGGACCATGGCTTTTGCTCTGAGAAGCAACTAAGAAAATGTCAGGAAAATCCTACTAGAACAGCTGAACTTTATTTGTGATTAATCAGAGTCACTTTAAATGATGGCAGGTGTGTAGTGACTTCTATTTAACATGAGTTTGAATGTGATTGGTTAATTCTGAACACAGCCACATCCCCAGTTATAAGAGGGTGTGCATACTTATGCAACCAGGATATTGTAAGGATTTTATTTTTCATTTTACCCCCTCGAAGATTTCAGTTTGTTTTTGTTACGCATGCAGGTACCCTGTATGTGCGTTTGTGTTTTTCCCCTCCTGCCGTTTCCCCAGGTATCTCTTATGTTCCTGATTGTGCTCGTTGGTGTTTCCCACCTGGCAGTCATGAGTGCAGCGCCTGACTGCTGAGGTGGACCAATCAGTGGACACCCATCCTAATTGCACCACCTGTTCCTTTTTCCATTACCCAATCACATCACACATCCCTGGTTTAAAAACCCAGTCAGTTGGTTCTTCCAGAGAGACTCTTTTGATTTACCCCACATGGACATAGACACGCTTGAGATACATACTCTTTTTTTTTGATAGACTGACACTTTGTTCAAACATACATCACTTAGTTTAGCACATACATCTCACTTTGTCCTGTTTCATGTGAGTATGTATTGCTGTGGTGTTTTGTTTGGTGTTGTCTAGTCAATTGTTTGCTGTGTGCTGTTTAGTCCTTGTTCAACGTGTGTGTTTTTGTTTATCCCTGTGTCCCTGGGAAAAGTTTTTTTTTAGCAAGTCGCCCTTGGGCATACACAACCCGTAGGAAAACTTTGTCTAAAAACACTAGTTAGAACTGAGCGGACAACCCACTGTATTTTTGTATTTGTTAGTAGTCAGCTAAGCGGTTCTTGAGGCAGGCAAGTTCAGTTTAGGGGTATTTTGGCTATCTTTTTTAATTTCTTGGGTCCAGCTCAGCCCCTTTTCCCTACCCCCTTTACTCTGTGTTTATAATAAACGTTTTATGTTTGACGGTAGCTTTGGTTGTCTGTGTCGTTTGTTCTCACTGTTCCTGTACACTACACCACTTTGCATGAGTTTTATGTTACGGGTCTCTGTACCATCCACCCTAGACTGCTAGAGCCACAGGGTTCGTAACAGTTTTTCAATTGAATTGTTCACATTATAGGTCACAATAAAAGTGGAAAAAGTTCTGATATGATTTATCTTTGTCTCATTCTTTAACATCACAAAAACCTGGCATTTTAACAGGGGTGTGTAGACTTTTTATATCCACTGTATATGTACCATTTGTAAAGAGTACATGAGTGAGCAGGCAAAGCACATCTTATTTCTTATGGGATTCATATTCAACTGTAGGTTATAGCAGAATGGCACAATCATAAAACAAGCTGTGAGGCGTGTCAAGGTGTTGTTGGGCATATTGTAACCAGGCTTTTTTGTGGGATTGGCGCAGTAAAGGCTTCTTTCTGGCAACTCAACCATGCAGCTCAATTTTTGTTCAAGTATCGTCATATTGTTCTCCTTGAAACAACTACACCATCTTTTACCAGAGCAGCCTGTATTTCTTCTGAGGGTACCTGGGGGTTTTCTTTGTATCCCAAACAATTCCTCTGGCAGTTTTGGCTGAAATCTTTCTTGGTCTACCTGACCTTGGCTTGGTATCAAGAGATCCCTGAATGTTCCACTTCTTAATAAGTGATTGAACAGCACTGACTGGCATTTGCAAGGCTTTGGATATCTTTTTATATCCTTTTCCATCTTTATAAAGTTCCATTACCTTGTTATGCAGGTCTTTTGACAGTTCTTTTCTGCTCCCCATGGCTCAGTATCTAGCCTGCTCAGTGCATCCACATGAAAGCTAACAAACTCATTGACTGTTTATACACAGACACTAAGTGCAATTTAAAAAGCCACAGGTGTGGGAAATTAATCTTTAATTGCCATTTTCACCTGTGTGTGTCACCTTGTGTGTCTGTAACAAGGCCAAACATTCAGTGGTATATAAACTTTTGCTCAGGGCCATTTGGGTGATATGTAATCATTATGATGCAAAAAGGAGCCAAACAACTATGTGACAATAAATGGCTTCATATGATCACTATCCATAAATAAAAGAGTATTTTTTACTGTAGCTACGTATCATAACAACACAACTAGCTTGTTTCAAATTAAAAGTATTTTCATTTGAAATACAATAAATATGCAGCAGTGAATAAAGTAACATAATCTGCAGAGCTTGTCAAGTATTTTTATTTTGTATTATTTTTAAAGTTTTGGATAGAATGACTCAACGGGCCGGATCCGGCCCAGGGGCCTTATCTTGCCCAGGTCTGCTCTAGTGGATTCCCAAGATACAGCAGAGTTTTTAGCCTAATAATGCCTGAGTTGGATCTATACCTCTGTAAAACTAATTATCTTAAGTGTGGCAACTTGCAAACCCTGAATGAAACACTTAATTTTAGTGTTCAAAGTTCAAAAGGTTTATTTGTCATTTGCAATAACAAGTTACGGCAATGAAATGCTTGGTTTTCCTACTCCCGACAGTGCAGTTAAAAGTTAAAAAGTAACAGTAATTATAATTTAAAAGAATAAGATAACACAATCAATCAATAATAACACTATACAAAAACACACATCAATAATAATAACTATACAACTATACAACCGTAGTGCAATGTAAAAGTGACAGTTGTGCATGATATAAGTGGCAGATGTGCATGATATAAAGTGACAGGTGTGCATGGACTATGGATGGAAGGGAAGAGGGGTTCCTGAATTGAGCAGCCTTACAGCCTGTGGAAAGAATCTGTCCGTAGCCTGTTTGTTTTGGACTGAATACTCCTGTACCTTCTGCCTGACGGCAGCTTGGTAAACAGTCTGTGGCATGGGTGGCTGGGATCCGTAATGATCCGTTTGCTCCTCCTCCTACACCTCTCTGTGTAGAGATCTTGCAGGGATGGCAGGTCAGACCTTGTGATGCTCTCTGCTGTTTTAATCACCCTTTGAAGTGCTTTGCGGTCGAGGGCGGTGCAGCTGCCATACCAGGCGGTGACACAGCCGGTCAGGATGCTCTCGATAGTGCATCTGTAGAAGTTGGTGAGTATCCTGGAATCCATGCCAAATCTCCTTAATTGGCGTAGGAAGAAGATCCGTTTCCTGGCCTCCTTCACCACGACGTTAGAGTGATGAAACCAGGTCAAGTCATCATTGATGTTGACCCTGAGGAACCTGATGTTGTGAACTCTCTCTACTGCAGACCCATTGATGTGTATGGGGGCGTGGTCTCCCCGCCGCTGCTTCCTGTGATCAACAATCATCTCCTTCGTTTTGCTGTTATTGAGCTGGAGGTTGTTATACTGACACCACGAAGTCAGTGACCTTACTTCGTCTCTATTGGCTGACTCGTCGTTGTCAGAGATCAGGCCTATGATGGTGGTGTCAAACTTAACGATGGTGTTGGAGACGTGATCTGCCAGGCAGTCGTGGGTGAAGAGAGAGTACAGGAGCGGGCTCAACACACAGCCCTGGGGGAACCAGTACTGAGAGTCAGTGAGGAGGAGGTGGCGTTGCCCATCCGCACCACCTGGGGTCTGCCCGTCAGGAAGTTCAGGATCCATCTGCACATAGTGCAGTGTTTGTATTATTCTCATTGAGAATCTCCCCCTCAGCTTCGGCAATGAGACAATTTCATCAGAATACAAAAGGTGTACAGTATGTTGCTCCCA